>CM054059.1:254191959-254462214 GCA_028641055.1 Alopecurus myosuroides
GCGGCCCTCCGGGTCTAGATCTTGGACTTGCTCCTTGGCCTTGCCAGCAGTTTTGCTCGGGCTCTTCACATCTGGACGGACAGGCGGAGGCACGGCCGGTGTAGAGGTGGACGGCTTTGCGCCTAGCTCTGCTTCTCTCTTTGCGGCCTCTTCTTTCCTCCTGGCCAGGTCAGTCGACCATCTTTCCACCATATCAAAAGGAGGAGGTGCATCCACCAAAATAACTTTGCCCTCAGCGTCATATGAACTCATGATCTGGTCCAGCTCCATTTTGTCGGCCAAGGTAGTGGCTGAGGGGCGTACAGCACGTTGAATATCTTTGAAGTCCTTGGGCTCAAACTTGGACCCGTCAGCTTTGAATTCTGGAAACCCGGATGTTACCTTGGCCGGGTCAAGCTTAGGAAAATAAGCCTTCGCCAGTGTAAGGGCCCGGGTCATTCCAATCCGGCAAGCTGAGCGCTTCATTATCTCAATCCATCCAGGCACCGTTGAGAAGGCCTGCATAAGATTATCTTCTCCCGGGTATACCTCAGAAGGCCACTTGATAGCATCCAGCAAAAGTTTCGTGCCGGCAAAAAACGTCCGGAGCATAGTCTTCAGAGTTTTAACTTGAGTAATGGCATTCTCCTCCGGAGCAGCAAGGTTAGCACCTGCAATCGAAACATGCAAGAGCATATCAGTAATGTTGGTTATTACAGCAGCAAGATAGAGATACGCAAATTAATCGCAAATAGCAAACTTACTTAGCAAGATACGGTAAGTGTCCGTAAGCTGAGTCGACAGGTTATTCAGCGAAGACTGGGCAGTATTGTACTTCTTCTTGTAAATGGAGACATCTTTTTTCAATGTCTTTATCTCCGCTTCAAGGGCCTCCCTACGCTTAACTTCAGCCAGCAAGAGCTGCTCAGCTTTAAGTAACGCTTCATCTGACTGAGTAATCTCTGCCTGCAAAGGCCGGGTAAAGCTGTGAGCCGGATATCATGAGAGTGTTTCATCTGAGGAAATGAGTACCGGAAAGTACTATGCGAAGTACCGAGGATAATTAAAGAAAATTATACTCGGGACTTGGGGACTGGACGTATAATAAGGAGTATCACGTGAAAGTTACCTGATGTGCTGCAGCCATACGTTCTAAGACAGTCCCTTCTGAAGCTTTCATGGCGAGAAGAGCGCTCATAAGCTGGTTAAAGTCAGCGTTATCCGGGTTAGATGGCTCGGGTACCTGGAAAGTGGGAAAAGGAGCATTTCTTGTAACAGGAGGTGGCACCCGGGTCATCCGAATGTCGGAGTCTGGTCCCCCTCCCGCGCTTGAAGCTGCTCCCTTCTCCTTCTCGCTTGCGTGCGAAGCGGTTGGATACTCGGCGTCATGCCTAGCTGGCTCCGGTGGCGACACTTGCTCGTCGCCAGTCGTGGTGAAGGCATCATCAGCCGGCTCGCTCTCGACCCGGACCCTAGCCCCGGAGTCCTCCTGGTCGCTACTAATAACCGTGGCTCTGAAGAAGGCGCAAGGGCGCAATTAGTCTTTGATTTTAAAAATAAAAAAGGATGAAAGTTCGGTGTAATATCAGGAAAAGGCGCTTACCCGGTGTTCACCGGGAAGTCCGAGGGAAAGCCGTCACTAGACCCGGAAGAGACTGGAAAATGGCAAGAAAGACCTGGGATTATGTTACAAAGGAACGATCGGAAAGAAATTTTGTTTACAACAAATACCAGGGTGTTGAACCGGGGGCGGCGAAGCGACCGGGTTAGGGGTCTCGTTGCCCGGATGATTCCGGGTTACTCGGCGCCTAGTCGCGGGCGGCTCCTTCAGTTACGATCAAAAGGGGTGGAGATGGAGTTAGCCCCGGAGTGACGTTATGGAAACAGAAAACCAAAGTGTGAGGAGATGAAGTAAAAACCTGGAGGGCTATCCTCTGGGATTTCCTCTTTGTTCCGGCTTTGGTGGCCGGCTCCGGCTCTTCCTCCTCGCTGGTGGACCCGCCCCTGCTGTCTGTTTCTTCTTCTTCGCTTTGGTCCTCTCGCTCTGAAAAATATCCGAGTTCCCGCATAAAGAAGAAGAAGTGGCAGGATATAACGTGTGCAAGGGAATCAAGTGTGTACCTTCATTCGAGTCAATGACATCGTCTTCCTCCTCCGCGTCTTCGGAACTAGGAGAGGTGTCGACCTTCCAGAAGGCGTCATCGGCCTGAGGAGAGAATGCCAGAGTAATGGTTAATATCAAGACAAGAGAAGCGGATAAAAGTAAGCTGTCAGAAGTCAAAATCAAAAGGCAGGGAACTTACTGCGGGGGCTGGATTCTCGAGGGTAAAAGGTTCTAATCCGGCTATGCCCCGGATTACCTCGAGTTTCTCTGTCAGAAAACCCTTAATCGTTTTGTTGATGTCACCCGGAGCAAGGGTGCTGGTAGAGAAGCGGATTGGGTCCGTGGTTTGACCCGAGTATTCGCACATCAGCTTCTCACGAAGGGAGTTTGGCTGAATGCGGAAGCTAACCCAGGTCTTCACCAGGTTTAGTCCGATGAGGCCTCGGGCGGACAAGATGGAGATCCTAGCTAACAAAGGCAAGATCGCCTCCCTGTCTGAGTCAGGGGCGAAGGCGTTGAATTTCTCGGAGATGTCAAGTTGACCCTCCGAGTAACCCGGCAACTTTTTTTCGCCGGGTGGAGAGGTATCCTGGCAGTAGAAGTAAGAAAGCTGCCAGTGTTTTACGTGAGAATTGAGAGAAATGGGAGGCATAAGGGAGTTCTTGCGGCGCTGGATAGAAACCCCGCCGCAAGTAAGAAGTGCGCCGTCGCCGCTTTCGCGACACGGCTTGCACTGGAAAAGTTCGACAAAAAGAGCCAGACTTGGCGGAGTGCACAAGTAAGACTCGGAAAGAACGATAAAATGGGAGATGTTTAAAATGGAGTTCGGGCCTATATCAAAGATACGGAGTTTGTAGTGGTCTAAGACGTCACGGAAGAAGGGATGACCCGGAGGCCTGAAGCCCCGGGTCACGTGTTCAACGAAGCATATTACCTCATCCGTGGCTGGAGAAGGCCGGGTTTCGTTGCCAGGTGCTCTCCAGCGGATGGATTCCTGTGGAGGTAGGATTCCAAGCTCTACCAATTCCTCCAGTTTGGTCTTGGTGATGGAGGACTTCCCCCAGTTGGCTGAAATGGCGTTTGTGGATTTAGCCTTAGCCGGCTGTTTCCCCTGCCTCTTGGGCGCCATGGGATTGACCTGGTGAAACATTGAAGAAAAGGACGTAAGAAACAAAAACTTGGAAGTTAGCAGGTAAGTAGCTATCGGCAATTTAAACGTAATCCGGCTATTGCCTCGCCGGGTTAAGTATGGTTCGTCCGGGTATCAAGTGACTTTACAAAACCCAAAGAGCTTTCCGCAAAGGCAAATGTTTGGAGAAGCTAGGGGGATACTTATACGCATACTATCTGCGAATGAGCCGGAGAAGTAAGATTTTCTGAGGAGGGAGAGCAAAGGCGGAAACTCTAGATGGCCCGAGCCTGGATTGGGGATCTTATTTCTAAATTTGTGACCAAATTAGTGATTACTGGAGTTAGGGGAGCAATACAAGCTATAAATCCTATCTATGGGAGTGATTATAGTGGAAATCGGTGAGTTAATTTGGCGCAGCCCGAGAAATCGCGGACCGCTCGATTCAGATCCAATCTGAGGAAGAACTAAGAAATTGCGAGAATAAGCTGGAGGGTGTAAGGAACTTACCGAAGAGGATTGGAGTAAGGCCTTGCGGAGACAGATAGCGCAAGATTCGTGCCCTTTCGTGATCGTTGGCCGGCGAATCGGAGGCTTGGCGGCGGATTCGGGAGCTGGAGCGGTTCGTGCGGTGGCGGAGCGCAAACGAAGTCGGATGGGCTCCGGCGAGATGCGTGGGGTTCCCGTGGTGGCACTCTGCGAGCTCGAGCTTGGGAAGAAGTGGAATGGGGGAAATGAGCCGTTAAGAGTTGGATTTGCTCATTGGTCTTTATTTATAACCGTCCGGGTGGAAAGGCTTGGCCTAACGGTCGAGACCCGGGGAATGCGGAGTAATTGGTGATTTCGAAATTTGAAAGGCACATTTTATGCGCAGGCCAATATGATCCAGAGAAAAAGGAAGGGGAAATTGCCTTCCCTGTATCAGCGGTAGTTATCAAGAAGGATGTGGAGTCAGGGAGTTTCCTGTTGAGATTTAAGTTTGAGAGATTAAGGAAGAACCTAAAAAGAAGAGCCGGGTTTTTACCTGGCTTCCTTGGCGCCAGTCTCGGCTATTCATAGACGCGCTGCGTGTTTGCATCTGATATTTCTGTAGGGAATAGCCAGCGCTTCGAAGAGTAAATCTTGGAAGCCCAAGCTATTCTGGGGACTACTGATGAGGGGATAGTAACTCGGTATGCCAACCCCAGGTGTAATCCGGCCCAAACGGCGTATGGACCAAATCCGGCTAAGGACGCAGAAGCTTCTGGAAGGCCCAGGGCTTGCAAGGATCGTAACCCGGATTGTGGGTTACGATAAGGAAAGCTAGGATACGTATGTAGAGTTCGAGTAGGACTCAAGGAGCGCTTTGTATGGCGAGCCAAAGGGGGTATGAGTACTATATAAACCAACCCCTAGGCTTCGCCTGAGAGAGATTCAAGTCATAACTGTAACACCTATTATCGAGTATCCAGTATAATCATATCAAGATCCGGCGAGTTGTGTTCCGGCTCTTAGATTGCTTTTCGCCATGTCTTCCTTCAAGCTAAACCCTCTCCCAAATACCTGTGTCGACTTGCCCCTAGATCAGTTACCCCCGGTAACATCTGCCGTGATTATCCCACGACACTTATCATGATCCTTGCTTCAGTTACAAGTAAGTAACATTGTTATTATCAATACATCAATATCATCGAAATACATTACGTGAATATAGGTCTCCGGAGGGTTGATCTACTTCAATAAGTAATCACAAACCCGGAGACCCGGCCATGATGCCTATAAGTTATGGGGGCTGGTTACTCGTACAAACGGGTGCGGCTACAATCCTATAACTGGACGAAGGAGCCAATTTTCTTGATTATTCTTACTTAAGCTCGATGTGACTCGCACCAAAGTGGCATGATCTGTTCACTTACGATTACAATCAAACTATGCAGCCCAATGGAGCGTGCTTGATTTTGTTTTTCGTATAGATGCAACGACATGGTATCCACGCGAAAGCCGGCTTATAGTACAAGGTAATCAAAAGGGTCATCTAAACCACAAGTCCATGCAGAGTATAAGGCTAACATAGCCGGAAACTCAACAAATATTAAGCATGACTTCAGTATTTATGAGAACAGCTATTGGTCTTCAGCTTGGTAAACAGCAGTATGTCATCTGAGAAAGCCCACGCCCCCATAGCTCGTACTTTGGGTCATGGGGACTGGGGACTTCGAAACAGAAGCAAACTATTTAACTACCAAGGTCTGTAAACCTTAGTTGCCGAGTATTGGGGACTTAAAGAAAAGTCCATCTATCAAAACCTACGATACTCGGTTAACCGAGTCTCAAAAGGAAATTGAAAGCAAGAGTTCGAAGTATCGAGAATAAGCTCATAAGTAACACAAGGATGGATATTATCAAAAGCCAGGGAAGGCAAAGAGTTATCATGAATTAACAAAGCATACAGTCATAGTATCAGCATCAATGGCGCACAGGCGCACTACAAAAATCATATCAGTATCGAGAAACGAAAAGCACAAGGTAGCATCCTACTCGGCATCCTGAGAGCGGCCCTCCGGGTCTAGATCTTGGACTTGCTCCTTGGCCTTGCCAGCAGTTTTGCTCGGGCTCTTCACATCTGGACGGACAGGCGGAGGCACGGCCGGTGTAGAGGTGGACGGCTTTGCGCCTAGCTCTGCTTCTCTCTTTGCGGCCTCTTCTTTCCTCCTGGCCAGGTCAGTCGACCATCTTTCCACCATATCAAAAGGAGGAGGTGCATCCACCAAAATAACTTTGCCCTCAGCGTCATATGAACTCATGATCTGGTCCAGCTCCATTTTGTCGGCCAAGGTAGTGGCTGAGGGGCGTACAGCACGTTGAATATCTTTGAAGTCCTTGGGCTCAAACTTGGACCCGTCAGCTTTGAATTCTGGAAACCCGGATGTTACCTTGGCCGGGTCAAGCTTAGGAAAATAAGCCTTCGCCAGTGTAAGGGCCCGGGTCATTCCAATCCGGCAAGCTGAGCGCTTCATTATCTCAATCCATCCAGGCACCGTTGAGAAGGCCTGCATAAGATTATCTTCTCCCGGGTATACCTCAGAAGGCCACTTGATAGCATCCAGCAAAAGTTTCGTGCCGGCAAAAAACGTCCGGAGCATAGTCTTCAGAGTTTTAACTTGAGTAATGGCATTCTCCTCCGGAGCAGCAAGGTTAGCACCTGCAATCGAAACATGCAAGAGCATATCAGTAATGTTGGTTATTACAGCAGCAAGATAGAGATACGCAAATTAATCGCAAATAGCAAACTTACTTAGCAAGATACGGTAAGTGTCCGTAAGCTGAGTCGACAGGTTATTCAGCGAAGACTGGGCAGTATTGTACTTCTTCTTGTAAATGGAGACATCTTTTTTCAATGTCTTTATCTCCGCTTCAAGGGCCTCCCTACGCTTAACTTCAGCCAGCAAGAGCTGCTCAGCTTTAAGTAACGCTTCATCTGACTGAGTAATCTCTGCCTGCAAAGGCCGGGTAAAGCTGTGAGCCGGATATCATGAGAGTGTTTCATCTGAGGAAATGAGTACCGGAAAGTACTATGCGAAGTACCGAGGATAATTAAAGAAAATTATACTCGGGACTTGGGGACTGGACGTATAATAAGGAGTATCACGTGAAAGTTACCTGATGTGCTGCAGCCATACGTTCTAAGACAGTCCCTTCTGAAGCTTTCATGGCGAGAAGAGCGCTCATAAGCTGGTTAAAGTCAGCGTTATCCGGGTTAGATGGCTCGGGTACCCGGAAAGTGGGAAAAGGAGCATTTCTTGTAACAGGAGGTGGCACCCGGGTCATCCGAATGTCGGAGTCTGGTCCCCCTCCCGCGCTTGAAGCTGCTCCCTTCTCCTTCTCGCTTGCGTGCGAAGCGGTTGGATACTCGGCGTCATGCCTAGCTGGCTCCGGTGGCGACACTTGCTCGTCGCCAGTCGTGGTGAAGGCATCATCAGCCGGCTCGCTCTCGACCCGGACCCTAGCCCCGGAGTCCTCCTGGTCGCTACTAATAACCGTGGCTCTGAAGAAGGCGCAAGGGCGCAATTAGTCTTTGATTTTAAAAATAAAAAAGGATGAAAGTTCGGTGTAATATCAGGAAAAGGCGCTTACCCGGTGTTCACCGGGAAGTCCGAGGGAAAGCCGTCACTAGACCCGGAAGAGACTGGAAAATGGCAAGAAAGACCTGGGATTATGTTACAAAGGAACGATCGGAAAGAAATTTTGTTTACAACAAATACCAGGGTGTTGAACCGGGGGCGGCGAAGCGACCGGGTTAGGGGTCTCGTTGCCCGGATGATTCCGGGTTACTCGGCGCCTAGTCGCGGGCGGCTCCTTCAGTTACGATCAAAAGGGGTGGAGATGGAGTTAGCCCCGGAGTGACGTTATGGAAACAGAAAACCAAAGTGTGAGGAGATGAAGTAAAAACCTGGAGGGCTATCCTCTGGGATTTCCTCTTTGTTCCGGCTTTGGTGGCCGGCTCCGGCTCTTCCTCCTCGCTGGTGGACCCGCCCCTGCTGTCTGTTTCTTCTTCTTCGCTTTGGTCCTCTCGCTCTGAAAAATATCCGAGTTCCCGCATAAAGAAGAAGAAGTGGCAGGATATAACGTGTGCAAGGGAATCAAGTGTGTACCTTCATTCGAGTCAATGACATCGTCTTCCTCCTCCGCGTCTTCGGAACTAGGAGAGGTGTCGACCTTCCAGAAGGCGTCATCGGCCTGAGGAGAGAATGCCAGAGTAATGGTTAATATCAAGACAAGAGAAGCGGATAAAAGTAAGCTGTCAGAAGTCAAAATCAAAAGGCAGGGAACTTACTGCGGGGGCTGGATTCTCGAGGGTAAAAGGTTCTAATCCGGCTATGCCCCGGATTACCTCGAGTTTCTCTGTCAGAAAACCCTTAATCGTTTTGTTGATGTCACCCGGAGCAAGGGTGCTGGTAGAGAAGCGGATTGGGTCCGTGGTTTGACCCGAGTATTCGCACATCAGCTTCTCACGAAGGGAGTTTGGCTGAATGCGGAAGCTAACCCAGGTCTTCACCAGGTTTAGTCCGATGAGGCCTCGGGCGGACAAGATGGAGATCCTAGCTAACAAAGGCAAGATCGCCTCCCTGTCTGAGTCAGGGGCGAAGGCGTTGAATTTCTCGGAGATGTCAAGTTGACCCTCCGAGTAACCCGGCAACTTTTTTTCGCCGGGTGGAGAGGTATCCTGGCAGTAGAAGTAAGAAAGCTGCCAGTGTTTTACGTGAGAATTGAGAGAAATGGGAGGCATAAGGGAGTTCTTGCGGCGCTGGATAGAAACCCCGCCGCAAGTAAGAAGTGCGCCGTCGCCGCTTTCGCGACACGGCTTGCACTGGAAAAGTTCGACAAAAAGAGCCAGACTTGGCGGAGTGCACAAGTAAGACTCGGAAAGAACGATAAAATGGGAGATGTTTAAAATGGAGTTCGGGCCTATATCAAAGATACGGAGTTTGTAGTGGTCTAAGACGTCACGGAAGAAGGGATGACCCGGAGGCCTGAAGCCCCGGGTCACGTGTTCAACGAAGCATATTACCTCATCCGTGGCTGGAGAAGGCCGGGTTTCGTTGCCAGGTGCTCTCCAGCGGATGGATTCCTGTGGAGGTAGGATTCCAAGCTCTACCAATTCCTCCAGTTTGGTCTTGGTGATGGAGGACTTCCCCCAGTTGGCTGAAATGGCGTTTGTGGATTTAGCCTTAGCCGGCTGTTTCCCCTGCCTCTTGGGCGCCATGGGATTGACCTGGTGAAACATTGAAGAAAAGGACGTAAGAAACAAAAACTTGGAAGTTAGCAGGTAAGTAGCTATCGGCAATTTAAACGTAATCCGGCTATTGCCTCGCCGGGTTAAGTATGGTTCGTCCGGGTATCAAGTGACTTTACAAAACCCAAAGAGCTTTCCGCAAAGGCAAATGTTTGGAGAAGCTAGGGGGATACTTATACGCATACTATCTGCGAATGAGCCGGAGAAGTAAGATTTTCTGAGGAGGGAGAGCAAAGGCGGAAACTCTAGATGGCCCGAGCCTGGATTGGGGATCTTATTTCTAAATTTGTGACCAAATTAGTGATTACTGGAGTTAGGGGAGCAATACAAGCTATAAATCCTATCTATGGGAGTGATTATAGTGGAAATCGGTGAGTTAATTTGGCGCAGCCCGAGAAATCGCGGACCGCTCGATTCAGATCCAATCTGAGGAAGAACTAAGAAATTGCGAGAATAAGCTGGAGGGTGTAAGGAACTTACCGAAGAGGATTGGAGTAAGGCCTTGCGGAGACAGATAGCGCAAGATTCGTGCCCTTTCGTGACCGTTGGCCGGCGAATCGGAGGCTTGGCGGCGGATTCGGGAGCTGGAGCGGTTCGTGCGGTGGCGGAGCGCAAACGAAGTCGGATGGGCTCCGGCGAGATGCGTGGGGTTCCCGTGGTGGCACTCTGCGAGCTCGAGCTTGGGAAGAAGTGGAATGGGGGAAATGAGCCGTTAAGAGTTGGATTTGCTCATTGGTCTTTATTTATAACCGTCCGGGTGGAAAGGCTTGGCCTAACGGTCGAGACCCGGGGAATGCGGAGTAATTGGTGATTTCGAAATTTGAAAGGCACATTTTATGCGCAGGCCAATATGATCCAGAGAAAAAGGAAGGGGAAATTGCCTTCCCTGTATCAGCGGTAGTTATCAAGAAGGATGTGGAGTCAGGGAGTTTCCTGTTGAGATTTAAGTTTGAGAGATTAAGGAAGAACCTAAAAAGAAGAGCCGGGTTTTTACCTGGCTTCCTTGGCGCCAGTCTCGGCTATTCATAGACGCGCTGCGTGTTTGCATCTGATATTTCTGTAGGGAATAGCCAGCGCTTCGAAGAGTAAATCTTGGAAGCCCAAGCTATTCTGGGGACTACTGATGAGGGGATAGTAACTCGGTATGCCAACCCCAGGTGTAATCCGGCCCAAACGGCGTATGGACCAAATCCGGCTAAGGACGCAGAAGCTTCTGGAAGGCCCAGGGCTTGCAAGGATCGTAACCCGGATTGTGGGTTACGATAAGGAAAGCTAGGATACGTATGTAGAGTTCGAGTAGGACTCAAGGAGCGCTTTGTATGGCGAGCCAAAGGGGGTATGAGTACTATATAAACCAACCCCTAGGCTTCGCCTGAGAGAGATTCAAGTCATAACTGTAACACCTATTATCGAGTATCCAGTATAATCATATCAAGATCCGGCGAGTTGTGTTCCGGCTCTTAGATTGCTTTTCGCCATGTCTTCCTTCAAGCTAAACCCTCTCCCAAATACCTGTGTCGACTTGCCCCTAGATCAGTTACCCCCGGTAACATCTGCCGTGATTATCCCACGACAAGCCATTTACCTCCTTCGGATGCATGCACACCGCAGGCCCGGGGGCTACTGTCAGACCCACGGATACTAGGGTATCCTGGGCCGTCTGCTGCAGGCCTAGCCCAATCGGCACGATAGTGTCCCTTGCCAGGTCACCTCGAGGAAGCCGCTCTCGTGAGGGTGCGCCCTGCCAGGGGGTGTTCATACAAAGGATCTATCTTACAGAGCCTGTCGTGGGATAATCACGGCAGACATTACCAGGGGTAACTTATCTTGGGGCAATTCGACTCTGGTGTTTGGGAGAGGGTTTAGCTCAGGGGAAATCATGCTATCAATCGATCTGGTAGCTCTGGCAATCAAGTCGCCGAGTCTCCAATCTAGGGTTACAATATCAGCTCTCGTATTACAGGGATACTTGAATATCTGGTGAAGCTCTCTTTCTTTAACCCTAGGAGCCGGCTTATATCTTACCTGGCTCCCTGGCTTCCTATACAAGGCACACTCGGAAACCTTCCTAGAAACCGCACACACCCTAAGTTTCCTAATAGCAACCCCAAAGCCGGGTTACGAGGCCTATGCTCCTTCTTGGGCCTTCTAGAAACTCCTTTTCCTTATCCGGGTCTTGCACGATTTCTTTTGGGCCGGGTTTCTCCTTGGCGTTAGCCTACCGGGTTCTCATCCCTCCATCAGTAGTCCCCAGAATAGCTTGGGCTTCTCGGGATCAACCATGAAGCGCATGATATTCCCTGAAAAAATAACAAACACTCAAATCCATAAAACACCGAGTCAAAATGCTTTGATAACAGCTAAGCCTTGCTCCATATGTGGTCCATGTAGTAACCCGGTTTTTCCTGAGTCAAACACTAGTTTCCCGGGTCAACACTCCGAGAAATTGTGACAAGACCCGGACTCGCACCATTTGCTAATTAGCCCGAATATCGCGCTCACAATCCGTTTCTGATTACTTTCCGGATATCCTGCAACGGGCATTTTAATGCTTATCCCAAAATATCCGGCCGAATAACGTTTTTCCGAAAATTTTGGCACTTGCCGCTCGCACCTAGGGTTTCTTCTCCCCGCACCTATATATAGGTACCCAGGGGTCACTTTTCAGATCAATTCTCCATTTCCCCCTTATCCTTTCATCTCCACCTCCTCTCGGCGCCCGCGACCTCGAGCCCGCACTGCCGCGCCACCCGCGAGCACGCTGCCGGAATCGAGCCGCCGCCGTCCGCTCGCCGCGCCCGTGCCCGGGACGCCGTCGTCGATCTCCGCCGCCACGCCTCGAGCAACTCACCGGATATCCCTAGGAGCCGCCGCCGCCTGGCCATCCGCCGCTGCCGTGTTCCGATCTCGACCCTACCGGTAAGCTCCTTCACTCCCTTAGATTTAGTCCTTAATTTCACGCGAGTAGATGGGATCTAATTTCGCTTCTAGATGCTCTTCTCATTTCTCATTAGTTGAACACTCCATACCTCGCTCTTCCGTGGCCAATGCTTGGTTTAGATTCAAGTATGCACTTCACAACACATCTTCATCACTTGCAATCGCAATCTTTCCCATATATTTTCTCAACTAGATCCAATCCGCTAGAATTTCTTGCAAGTATTACTTACTAAGTCGGGTAATTGCCATTTTCGGGTGTCAAGTTTTTCATACTCTGCGTTTGCCTTCTTTTTAGATCACACACATGGCACCCAAGGCCAGCGCTAAGCTGAAGGGGAAACACCCGGCCGGCAAGCAAAAGCCGAGTCAAGCGATCTCTGCCAACTGGGCAAGATCAACTATGACGAAAGCCAAGCTTGACAAACTCGCAGAGTCGGGTGTTCTGCCCGCCCCAGAGGATATCCACTGGAGGGTACCTGGGGAGGAGACTCGGCCTTCTCCGGGTCTTGACGAGGTGGTGGTCTTCGTCGAACATGTGATCCGGGGTTTTCGCCCCCAGGGTCACCCTTTCTTCCGCGAGCTCCTGGACCACTACAAGCTCCGGGTATTCAACATTGGCCCCAACTCTATGCTTAATATCACCCACTTTATCGTCTTGTGTGAATCGTATCTATGCGTTCCTCCAAATCTAGCTCTTTTCCTCGAACTCTTCCAATGCAAGCCGTGCCGAGAGAGCGGCGATGGGGCCCTCCTAGTTTGTGGAGGGGTCTCCATCCAGAGGCGGAAAAATTCCCTCATGCCGACTCTGGGTCTTAGTTCTCACGTCAAACATTGGCAGAAAACTTATTTCTACTGCCAGGATACCTCTTTAGCCGGCGAAAAGCCACTTCCGGGTTTCACCAGCGACCTCTTCAACCTGTCCGATAGTTTCAACTCCTTTGCTCCTGAGGCCGAGAGGCAATCTATCCAGCCCCTCCTGCACAAACTAGCCGTATTGTCGGCCCACGGTCTCCTTGGCTCAATCTAATTAAAACCTGGGTAACTTATCGGATTCAGCCCAACAGTGTCCGGCCCAAACTCATGTGCAACTATTCTGGGCACGTCATCGATTCTCTTCGCTATTCGCTGAGAAATTACTCGGCCTCGGACGCGAACAAGATCATGAAAAAATTCTTGGCCGAGAAGCTGGAGGTGATCCGGAACATAGCCGGCCTGGACCCCTACACACGGGATAACCCGGCCCCAGCAGTAAGAACCGGTTATCACTCCTTTACCCGACTGATACTTTTCTTGCACAATCACTAACTTTTATCACTGCATTTTTATCTCAGGAAGATAGCGCTTTCTGGAAGATAGATACCCCTCCTCCTTCCGAAAACTCGGAAGAAGACGAGGAGCCGGCTGACATTGATGAAGGTAACATCCGAGTCTCACTCATTCCCTCTTCTGTTAACTTGTTCCGACCAACTTTTTCCCTTTTTCCGACAATATGCCATGTTTACCAGGGCTAGACGATAAGGAGGACACTTAGTCGGACGAGAGCGAAGCTGAGCCGAAAATCGAGGTTGGAGCAAAGAGGAAGACCCGGGGTGTTGTCTTCAAGGTGCCTTACGCCTCTATTGCCTCCAAACCATATTCGTACGCTAACATGTGCGAACTTAACCAACATTTGATCAATTCATCACGCTTGAAGGAACCCGCCCCAGTCAAGCGTAGGGTAACCCGGAATTCTCCGGGTGACGATCCTCTTCACCCGGGCATCCCTTCGTCCCCCGCTCGCAAAGCCGGTATTCCCCAAACTCATTCTTCCCACCTTCCTCAGAGATATCCCTCTCCAAATCATCCACTAGCCGGACAAATCCGAGTCTCACTTTCCAACTCCTTATCAGCTTCTTCCGGGTCTAGCAACGATCTCCCACCAGATTTCGTCGTGAACACCGGGTTAGTTACTTTTCCTTACCATTCGATACACTAGCTTTTTCCATACATTTCATTTACCATATACTGACTGTTTCTTTTTCTCTTTCCCAGAGCCAAGGTCACGAGCAGTGACCCGGAGGACATGGACGTGGATAACCCGGCTATGGGTGACCCGGAAGATGCTATGAAGACCGCGGTTGGCGGTGTGGAAGAAGAAGAAGACTTGTTGAAAGATCCGGCCGAGCAGGAGGCCCAGTTTCCCATGCCAACGCACACACCCGGGGACGAGGATGTCGAGATCCTGGGGTCGCGGAGGGGTGATCCCACTCCCAACACTCAGGCCACCCGGATAACCTCTCCCAAGCAGGAAAGGACCCCGCCTCCGGGTGATCAGGACCCCAGCTCCTCCAGGCCAAGACTCGGCGATCTGGATTTTGATGGAATGCTAGATGCACTCTTCTCCCTGAAGACTAACGAGAGGGACATCCTGGAAGCCATGGCAGCAAAGCACCAGGTAATATAAACAATGTTGCTTGTGTACTCACATAATCCCCAAGTTCCTAGTGAACTATGCATAGTTTGCTTGGTACTTTATAACCTGTATGATATACCATACCCGGATATATATTTTTTCCGACTAACTATTCCTTTCCTTTTTCTCACAGGCCTACGTGACCCATTCTGAGGAGGTGTTGGCAAAGACCAACAAGCTCCTCGAGACTGAGACAAAGTTACGTGGAGCGCTAGAAGCTGATGTGAAGAATCTTGAGAAGGACGTGAAAAAGTATAAGAAAAGGTCCCACACTGCTGAGGGTGAGCTGAAGAAAATTTCGGCGCAGATTGACAACACTTACCGCACCCTACTTGGTAAGAATTTCTGACTTACTACTTGTAACCCGGATTTGTCATTCTGTAAGGCTTATCATCCAGATTTCAGCGCTTTAACTTTTTTCTGTTACTCTGCAGGTCCGAGTGAAAAGGCCCTAGATGAAGATGATATTGAAAAACTGAAGACGCTGAAGGCCGTGATCCGGCAACTTACTATCGGCACCAAGTGGATTTTGGAGGCTGTGAAGTGGCCGGGTAAGGGTTATTGTGGTTTGAACGATTTGCTTGATGCATGTTCTACCATCCCCGCCTGGATCGAGCACTGGAAGCGTTCATCGTGCCGAGTTGGGGTAACCCGTGGGCTTGCTCTGGCCAAGGCCTATTTTCCTAGGCTTGAGCCGGCAAAGCTCGTGGGCGGGTTTCCCGAGTTCAACAACGACGGCTCCAAGTTCACTGGTAAGGATTACAAGGGCATTCATGCACAGGTGCGTCACTCGGCGAGCTTGATCGCCGACAATCTGGATTTAAGCAAGATCACTCCACCTTACGATGCCGAGGACAAGCCAATTCAATCGGATCTGCCTAAGCCCTTTGACATGCTGGAACGGTGGAAGGCGGAGGCTGCCAAGAAGAAAGCTGAAGCCGATATTGCGCCTTCCTCCTCTACGCCGGTTGTCCCTCCTCCAGCCCGTGCCGATACTGCGGCTAACCCGGACATGGGAGCAGAGAAGACCACCGACGAGCGCTCCACAGACCCGGCCGCCAAGGACAACGTTGATGACTCGGCAAAGGGTGCCGAGTAAAGTTTCGATATCTCTTGCTTCAAACATTTATTCGGCCAATGGGCATTATGTAATATGCCTGATACAATTATCCTTTTAATAGTGCGCCTGTGCACTTTTCGATACAATTTCCTTGGTTTGTAATACGTTTAAACTTTACTAGCTTTTGGTGGCCCTTCTGGCCCCTTATCGTGATATGTTATTCCTTAGCCTTGAACTTTTTTGCTGCTTTTCTGATTTTCGCTCTTTTTTCCTTTTGTGAGACTCGATTTCCGGGTCTCGGTGATTTTGACAAGTGGACTTTATTTCCTAAGTCCCCAAGTCCCCAAGACTCGGAGTTTTGGGTTTTTAAGCTTAACAGCTAAACAATTTGTTGCTTTTCTTCCAATTCCCAAGTCCCCAAGGCCCGAATCTCCGAGTCTAGGGATTTGTAGTTTTCAGAAAGGCAAATTGTTTTAGCTAAGGCTCAAAACATAGAGTTACTCACGTGGGTTTGAGGTTAAGCTTAATATTTGGGAGTTTCCGGCTGTTAACCTTGTACTCTGCATAACCTGTGGTTTGGATGACCCTTTTGATGCTCTTTGTTGTAAGCCGGCTTTCGCGTGGGTATTCAATGCTGCTATAACTTTGTAAAGACAGGGTCAGGCAAGTCCCATTGGGCATCATGACTGATTGTGATTACACGTTAGCAAAGCATGCCACATTTTTGCGAGTCACATCAAGCTTAAACAAGAGAAATTAAGAAAATTTGGCTCTATTGTCCGGTTATAAGATTGTAACCGTACTTATTACAAGTAATCGGTCCTTATAACTTAATGCCATCGTGGCCGGGTCTTTGAGTTTGCAACTGTGCTATTCAAGCAATCAGCCCCCAAGACCTATATATACAATCTTAGGAAAACTATAGGACTGGTATACTATAAAACAAATAAGTAATACTTACCTGATAGAATAGAAAACAAAAAGTTAAAACATAAAAAATCAAAACTTAACAGAAATAAATAAGAAAGAAGAAATATCATAGTTTAACCATCTCTTTATTGATATGAGAAAGGTTGGGTCAGCAGGCCGCCTCATTAAAAACCCTCCAGTCCCCTTAGGTACCCTGGATAGGAAAAGAGTGCGTCTGAAACCTGATGCCTATTACATCGTGTAATTTCAACTTTGTAAACCTAGCCTATGCTAAGTATAGTAGGGACGTAGCTGAGCCACGTTCCATGGTATTTCCCTCTCTTGCATAGATGAAGTGGTGTGGGCTGTGTCATTGATGGTATCCGACTCTTCCCTTGCATCTATCAAGCAATATGATCCGTTATGCAGATTCCGGCTTATGATGAACGGTCCTTCCCATGGTGGAGATAACTTGTGCTTTCCCTCCTTTGACTGTACCAAGCGCAACACCAGGTCCCCTTCCTGGAAGACCCGGGTTTTGACTCGCCGACTGTGGTATCTCCTCAGATCCTGTTGATATATGGCTGATCTCTCCAGGGCTTGTTCTCTGTGTTCTTCTAGCATATCCACGGCATCCTGCCGGGTCTTCTCATTCTCCACCTCAACATAAGCCGATACTCAGGGCGAGTCATGGATAATATCACTCGGCAACACTGCCTCTGCACCATAAACCATGAAAAACGGGGTCATCTGAGTAGATCTGTTAGGTGTAGTGTTAATTCCCCAAACTACTGATGGTAGCTCTTCAACCCATGCTCCAGCAGCTCTGATGCACGGGACTCGCATCCGTGGTTTTAACCCACGAAGTAACTCCTGATTTGCCCTTTCCACCTGTCCATTAGTTTGTGGATGGGCTACCGAGGCTATGTCAAGCCGGATACCATTGTTCCCGCAAAATTTCTCCATCTCTCCTAAGGACATGTTGGTTCCATTGTCTGTTATTATGCTATGAGGGTATCCAAACCTGTAGATGATCCTTTTCAGGAACTTGACTGCTGTGATTGCTTCGCAATTGGTAACTGGCATAACTTCAACCCACTTAGTAAACTTATCGATAGCTACCAAAAGATGAGTCTTTTTGCATGGTGACATGTGGAAGGGGCCCACCATATCCATACCCTAAACAGCAAACAGCCAGGTCAGCGGGATTGTTTGTAACTCCACAGCCGGCACATGGGTTTGGCGAGCGTACCTTTGACATCCATCACACCTTGCCACCAAGCGCTCCACGTCTGCTAAGGCCGTGAGCCAGAAAAACCCATGTCGATATGCTTTGGCCACAAGGGATCTTGTGGAGGCATGATGCCCACAATCACCTTCATGGATCTCCTTCAAAATCTGTCGGCCTTCTTCTGGTGCTACACAGCGCAAAAAGACTCCTACTGCACTTCTTTTGTACAACTCTCCATTGATAATAGAATAGCCCTTTGCTCGTCTCAGAATTTTCCTTGCTAAAACTTCCTGTGGTGGTAACACGCCTCGTGATAGGTAGGCCAAAAACGGCTCTGTCCACTCGGGAACGGCACGTACTGTGGCCACGAGCTCCAAATCCGGGTCTTGGTTAGCCACCTCTTCCTCAGACTCGGTTTTAACAGATGGACGCCATAGCTCGTCCAGGAAAACGTTGGGTGGAACCGGCTCTCTGCGCGAGCCGAGTCTTGCGAGCGCATCTGCTGCCTCGTTCTTTCGCCTGTCAATATGCTCTACCTCATACCCGGAAAAACACCCGGCAACCCTGTCCACCTCTCTGCGATACGCTGCCATTGTTGCATCTTTTCTATCCCAAGTTCCTGAGACCTGCTGTACCACAAGATCCGAGTCTCCGTAGCACCGTATTCGCCTAATTTTCATCTCCTTTGCTATTCTCAATCCATGTAACAATGCCTCATACTCGGACACATTGTTGGAGTAATCGAAGTGAATCTGCAACACGTAGCTCAATTTGTCTCCTTTGGGTGAGGTGAGTACCACCTCAGCTCCTGATCCCTCATACTGCTTAGAACCATCAAAGTGCATCACCCAAGACTCGGAACTTGGCATCATTGTGGGTATGCTTGTGTGAGTCCAATCATTGATAAAATCAGCTAAGGCCTGAGATTTGATTGCAGACCTGGGCTCGTAGTTAATGTGATAATCTCCCATCTCGATGGCCCACTTGGCTATTCTACCTGTCGCATCTGAATTTTTGATAATATCTACCATTGGTATAGAGCTAACCACTGTTATGGGGTGTTCCTGAAAATATGGCTTCAATTTCCGGCTGGCCATGAAGACCCCGAAAACTAGTTTTTGCCAATGTGGGTAACGTTGCTTTGCTTCCGATAGTACTTCACTCACATAATAAACCGGCCTTTGTACCGGGTGGTCTTTTCCATCCTCTTTGCGCTCGACAACAACCACGGCACTAACCGCCCGGGGCCTGGCCGCAACGTATAACAACATGGGATCTTTAGGACCCGGTGCCGCCAGAATTGGTGCCTCAGATAACTGCTTTTTCAGAGCTTCGAACGCCTCGTCCGCCTCTTGGTCCCAAACAAATTTGTCGGTTTTCCTCAAGAGCCGGTATAAAGGTATTGCCTTCTCTCCAAGCCTGGATATAAACCGGCTTAACGCTGCTACACACCCTGTAAGTTTTTGAACATGCTTCAGGCCTTCCGGCTTTTTCAAGTTCTGGATAGCTTTGATCTTGTCCGGGTTTGCCTCAATTCCTCTCTCGGAAACAATAAAACCGAGTAACTTTCCTGCTGGCACTCCAAACACACACTTTGTGGGGTTAAGCTTCATCTGATACCTTCTAAAATACCTGAATGTTTCCTTTAGGTCCTCAATGAATGTTTCTTCCTTCCTGGTTTTAATCACCACATCATCAACATAAGCATGAACGTTGCGTCCAATCTGATCCTCGAAACACTTTTGAATGCACCTTTGGTATGTTGCGCCAGCGTTCTTTAGCCCAAAAGTCATGGTTTTGTAACAGAAGGCTCCAAAGGGGGTTATGAACGATGTTTTCTCCCAATCCTCCTTTTTGAGCTTGATCTGGTGATACCCGGAATAAGCATCAAGGAAACACAATAGGTCACTTCCATCCACTGCGTATTTAATCTGATCTATCCTTGGAAGGGCAAACGGATCCTTTGGGCAATGTTTATTGAGACTCGTATAATCTATGCACATCCTCCACTCGTTGTTTTTCTTCATCACCAGAACCGGATTTGCCAACCAATCCGGGTGGAAAAGGTCCATGATAAAGTCGGCTGCAAGGAGCCGGGCTATCTCCGCTCCTATAGCCTTTCTTCTTTCCTCGTTCATTTTTCTCAGGCCCTGCTTCACAGGCCGGGACTTGGGATCAACATGCAAACTGTGCTCAGCTAACTCGGTTGGGATACCCGGCATATCACTGGGCGTCCAAGCGAAAACATCCTGATTACCACGAATAAACTCGATAAGTGCTTCTTCCTCCTTACTATCCAAGTTAGATCCTCGACGAAAGCCACCATCTTTGTGTCCTGTGCTGCTTTGAATTTTGCTCTCTCATCTTCCGTATTCGGTCTTTTCAACGTTGTTCTATCATCCGGGTCTACCTGAGACCGATAATACTTGAGCTCTTCCTTTCTGCACGCCTGTTCTGCCATTGCCGCGTCTCCCTCATCACACTCAGCTGCTATAACCCGGTTGCCGTGTATAGTAATGGTTCGCTTGGGACCCGGGATCTTTAGCTGTAGGTACACGTAACACGGCCTGGCCATGAACTTAGCGTAAGCCGGCCTTCCGAACAGCGCGTGATAAGGACTGCACAATTTTACTACCTCGAATGTGAGCCACTCCACTCGGAAATTGGCCTTCGATTCTCCAAAAGCAACCTCTAAAGTGATCTTTCCTTCTGGGCATGCTGAATGACCCGGCATGATCCCATGAAAAACTGTAGAACTTTTCTGCAACTAAGACTCCTTGAGCCCCATGCGCAGGAAAGTTTCCCAGTATAAGATATTGATGCTACTTCCACCGTCCATCAGAACCTTTTTCAACTCGTAACCATTAACCTGTGGTGCCACTACCAAAGCCAGCACACCCGGATGTTCTATGGTTTCCGGGTGATCCCTCCTGCTCCATGTGACCTCTTGGTCTGACCATCTCAAGTATCTCGGAACAGCCGAAGAAATCGAGTTTACTGCTCTTTTGAGTATCTTTCTATCTTTATTGGAAGTCCCCGTAGTATGGACATGATACTGCCCTAGCTGCTTGGTGTTGGCTTGGAAACCTCCAGCGCCTCCTTGGTTGTTACCCGGATTACCACCTCCTGGGTTGCCAGCCGGGGGTGGGCCATTGCCCGGGTTTCCACCCGGACCTGGTCCTGCTCCCCGGCCTGCACCTCGCATTGCTTTCTGTATTTCTTCGTTCTTCCATCTCTGTAAATCTATGCACTGCTCCAGTGAATGATTAGCCGGCCTGGGTGGTCCTTGATAATTTCCTCCATTGAAGTTTCCTCCGTTGAAATTTCCCTCAGCTCTGGGTCTCGCAAACCCGGCTTCTGTACTGGCGACAAACTCGGAGTTTCCTTCGTATGGGCTGTCGCACCCTGGGTTTCTAGAGGATACTCCTCGCACGAACTGGAAGTCAGGTGCTTGGATTATGGGGCATAACTGCTCCCACGTCCCAGCTTCCTGGTAGGCCTGCGCTTATGCGCGACAACACAAGCCCTGCTTCCACCGTCGAGGTAAACTATCCGCTAGGAACCCAAAAGGCACTACTGTCGACGTACTTCATAATCAAACACGCACGGTACGTCAACAGTTTGGTACGAATGATAACACAGAATGTCTCTAAGACACAAAAAAAATGAAATAAGGGCAACTGGCCTTCACTAAGGCAGAAAACATCGCATACAGTCATATAGAGGACACATGTCCCAACATATCATCCATTACAACAGCGGAAGCAATCAAAGGGTCTGAGTACAGACAAATCCATGGCTTAAGAAGCCTGAGAACATAAAGGAAAACGAAGCCCATCCACGAAGGTCTGGATCCTGCCCTGGTCCAGCTAACTACTCGTCTGCAGCGTCATCGAACTCCACAAAGTAGCCATCCTGGGTAGCATCGTAGTCGTAGTAGTACTCTGCGTAAACCACAGCCCCAACGGGGTCAGTACATCCAAGTACTGGCAAGCAAGACTCACAGTTCATCAAGGAGTTACCCGTCAACACAAGCATAGATGCTTGGGATCAACGGAAGGAAGGGTGATATAACAGTTGCTGCTGGCTGCTCTAACCAACTACAGAATATAACTACAAGTTCCGGCTAACAGACAAGATAAGATCGAGGATTGTAACCAACTGAAAGATAACTCCAACCAAACCCATCCTGGATCTCGCCCCTTATCCAAAGAAGCGATCCGAGGATAACTCACACAGTTGTAAATAAGGTGAATCAAGTTATTGTGTGGATAACCTATTACTAGTCAGGTTATTAATCATTGGGTGAAACATGATTGATCATTATGTTGAAGTTGTCCTGAGTACTTGTTAGCCAGTACTTTCACCAAGTAATCCATAACCGCGGAAAACACGGCTTCTCGAGAAGATTATCCCTGCAGGGTTGCACCAATTTGGCCGTACACTCAAGAATAACCCGCCAGATGGGAAGCTAACCCACCAAGCGGGGTACTCTACACAACCAACCATTCTCCGCATCAAGCCCAAAGCACCTTGGGCGCACGGCTAATCGAGCCCAGAAGAAAATGGACCCTCATAGCACTCTAAGAACGTGTCCCCCTATATGCCGACTACAAAAGTTCCACCCTGCGCTGGGCTCGCAAAAACATGCATGCGGCAAATGGAAAACACGAACTAAATGAGGCGATTTGGACGAGATGCGAATCAGGTCAAGTTGAGGGGGGCGCCCATACTCGCTTCCCAAATGCGGGTAGTGCGCTCATCATGGATCAGTAGACAAGACCCTTTTCCTATTAGGGTCGACACTAGCAGGCTCCAAAACCACTCATGGGCCTCCTGCCGGTGCCTTATCATCAAGTTATTATTACCATTAGCAATTAACAGGATTGATTGATTAATAACGAGCCCCGGTACAGGATAATAAGATAGTAACAGTAGTAACCGACAACAGACTCGAGTAAAAGCAACCCTAAGCATGCTAGGTAATAACAGGCACAAGCAATGGCTGTAGGTATGGAGGTGGTGGCAATATCATGGCTCAAGGTATCATGTGATGGGTTCGGAGAACAAGCAACGATACATAGGGCTAGCAATAGTAGACAAAAGATAGTATCGACAACAAGTGTGGAAAGGAACTCTATGATTCATGTGAGTGATAACTTGCCTGGCAGCTCAGTCTCGTACTGGGCTAGGTCCTGAGTAGTGGTGTCGTAAGGCTCGTCGGTACCAACGTCGTCGTCTAATCGAGAAGAAGCAAAAACAACAACGAAGGAAGACAGGCAATCAATACATGGCATAGGTGCACAAACATTGGATGATGCATGTCATGTTTAATAGATGCACCAAAATAACTTGCTTGACATGAAACACAAGTTTAAATGGATTCCATATGCAAAAGGGTGCATATGGAAGCCCATGCTTGTAGTTGAATTAATTGTTCTATCACTAAGCATCATGTGTAAGTGACTTAGTATGATGCATGCATGATGAGGAACAATAAGATAACAAAGTTAATTGCAATTGGAATGATAGTTTATCATTTTAGAAAACATTAACAAGTTTGGAAATTAGTTACTTAATGGTGTTGAACAAGTATTGATTGTTTTCAACAATTTAAAGTATGCAAAACCAATTACAAATTTTATATTTAAAAAGATTATCAAATTTTAGTTGGATTACATGTTTCACAATTTGAAATTGGACTTAGGATTAATTATTTAGGAATTAAACAATATTAAACAATTTTTAATTGAATTAAGCAAGAATTAAATAGTTTGGGCAATTTAAATTATTCAAACCAGAAAACAAAATTTATATTTGAATAGAGCATTCAAAATGGTGTGAAAAACATATTTTATTTGAATTATTTGAAAACAGTATGAATTAGTTATGAATTATTTCAATTTGCATTTGAATTATTCAGATTTGAAATTTAAATGAATTTTGAATATTCAAAACAGAACACAGATTGCATATTTGGAAAGATTAGGAAATTTGGATCAGAATAGATATCAAGTTTGTATTTATTGGATTTGCAAAATGAAAGTTATGGAATTTCAAAGTTTTGATTTAATTCTGCTATTTAAAAGTAAATAGAAACTAAAACAGATTGGTTTTTGTTTCTTTTTATACGCACTGAACGTACACCCAGCCACTGCCAGGGGGGCCCAATGGGACCGTGTGCTTGCGTGGCAAGTGGGGTGGATGACTGGTGGGCCACGGTTGTCAGAGGGAGATGCAAAAATGGTTTTATTCCGCGCCCGAGAGAATCGAACCCGCGACCCCCCCGTGCGCGCGCTGTTCCCTGAACCAGCTGCGCTGCGCTGCGTTTCTGTCAGTTAACAGGGCGCGGACAGGTTGAGGTGTTGCTCGCGGATCTGAAACTCACTGACGAAACACCCGACTGCATCTTCGTCAGAGCAGAGGGACACCGGCGGCGATCAACGGAAGCAGGCGCTCGTGCTGGTGATGTTGTGGTGGCGATGCGTGCATACCTGGACGTGCAACGGAGAGGGAATGAGATGGGAGGGTACGGTGTTGCTCACCGTGACTGTAATCGAAGCAGAGGCCCGGGGCAGCGAGTTCGACGGCGACAGCGGCGAGCCCGTGGACGGCGGCTTGGCTACAGAGGCTCTCCGGGGTTCCTCGGGTGTGCAATCGAAGGAGGAAGAAGAGGCGACGAGGTTGCAGGGTTTTGGTAGCTAGGAGGGAGTCGAGGGTGGCGGTGGCATGGCGAGGTTCAGAAGCGGCGCTCCGGTGAGGGTTCAGAGCAGAGGGGGGAAATGGACGGAGAAAAGGTGGCGATCGGCGGCGCTGCGAGGTGGAGGCGGAAACCCTAGAAGCTTAGGGCACAGCTGGGGGCCAGGGCGTGCTTTTATAGGCCCGCGGAGCTCTCCTGGCCGCCGGAGTCGCGCGGGGGCCGCCGTGGCTCCGCTGGATGGTCGCCGTACGGGAGGGAGAAAGCGGATTAGGCGTCGCACGAATCTCAGCGCACCCCGAAGCGGTAAGTGGTGCTGCGCGGGCTGGGCTGCGGTGCGCGCGCGTAGGGCTAGGTGGGCTGGGCCAGATGCTTAGCTGCCGCGCGCTTTTCTATTTTATTCTTTTCTGGTTTTTATTTTTTTTGTACTTTTGCTTTTGGAAGAAAACTGTTAAGGATTTATTTGAGAAAAATTATAGAAAAATTAAGTTAAGCTATTTAGACAATTAGAAACCACACTGTAAACTTGGATTTCAAAAATTTGAATTTAAAATTAGGGTTTGTGTTTGAATTCAAAATAGAGGGATTTTGAGTTTAATAAAACTTTAATAAAACATGAATAACAAAATAGGGTTACCCCTAGGGTTTTAGAATGATTTAGAGGGTAGAAAAGTTTGGTGATTTTTATGGTTTCCCAAAAGGTACTGATTTGGGAATTTGGAAAAGGTTTGAATTTAATTGGTGGAATAAAAGGAATGATTTGAGGAAACAATTTCATAAGTGAAAACAAGGAATAAAAGGGGTTGTTTTTGTTTGTTATTTTGGTTCCAAAAGTTGTAACAGAGCAAGTATGAAACCATGTTTGAAAAAGGTTTGAATTCGAGTTGTGAAAACAGAATAAAACAGATGGAAAACAAATGCAAACAATAAGTAAACATGATGACATGATGCATTGCTTGAAATAAAACAAGGAACAAAACATTCTAGGGGTATTTTCATACTTGGGATGTTACAAAACGCCCCCCCTTGAAGGAATCGCGCCCCGAGATTCCCTACTGAGAAATGAACAGGTCCGGATACTTCTTGCGAAGATCCTCCTCGGTCTCCCACGTTGCCTCTTTATCAGAATGATGCGACCATTGGACTTTCAAGAACTTGGTGCTCTTGTTGCGAGTCTTACGCTCGGTCTCATCGAGAATACGAATAGGGTGCTCCTCATAAGATAGATCATCTTGCAGCTCAATGGAATCATGATCAACTGCACGATCTGGATCTTTGAAACACTTCTTGAGTTGTGACACGTGGAACACATCGTGCACTTTGGATAGTTTTTCTGGAAGTTCAAGACGATAAGCATTCTCTGCACGTCTTGAGAGGATGTTGAAAGGACCAATGTATCTTGGTGCAAGCTTTCCTTTGACACCAAAACGATGGGTGCCTCTGAGGGGAGTTACACGGAGATATGCCTTATCACCAGGTGCATAGACCATATCCCTGTGCTTGCTATCATAATAGCTCTTCTGACGAGACTGAGCAATCCTGAGATTGTCACGAATGATACGAACTTTCTCCTCGGCTTCCTTAACAATATCAGGGCCTAGAAGTGAACGTTCACCAGCTCCAGACCAATTGATTGGACTCCTGCATCTGCGACCATACAGTGCCTCAAATGGTGCCATTCCTAGGCTTGCCTGGTAGCTGTTGTTGTAGGAGAATTCAGCATATGGAAGGCAATCCTCCCATTTCATGCCAAAGGAGAGACCACATGCTCTGAGCATATCCTCGAGAATCTGATTGACTCTTTCGACTTGCCCCTGAGACTGAGGGTGATAAGCTGTGCTGAACAGAAGTTTAGTGCCCAATGCTTCTTGAAAGCTTTTCCAGAAATGAGAAGTGAAAATACTTCCACGGTCTGAGCTTATTTCCAATGGAACACCATGAAGGGGAACAACCTTTGCTGTGTAGAGCTCTGCTAACTGGCTAGCTGAGATAGTTTCCTTTACAGCATAGAAGTGAGCAACCTTAGTGAGACGATCAATAACAACGAAGATTGCATCGTTGCCCTTTTTGGACTTTGGAAACCCAGTAACGAAGTCCATTTCAATCATGTCCCACTTCCACTCAGGAATTTTCAGAGGTTGGAGTAGACCTGCTGTCTTCTGATGGACTGCCTTAACACGTTGACAAACGTCGCATTCAGAAACGTATTGAGCAATTTCACGTTTCATGCCAGACCACCAATACAGAGTCTTGAGATCCTGGTACATCTTTGTACTTCCAGGGTGAATGGATAGAGGAGTTTCATGAGCCTCCTTGAGAATGATATCCTTGAGACTTTGAATCTGAGGGACTGCAATGCGTCCTTCGAAGAACACAGTTCCCTTGTCATCAATTGAGAAGGACTTGAACTTATCATTGCCCTCCTTGATGTGATCCACAATCTTCTTGATTTCATTATCACGAAGTTGTTCAGAACGAATCTTGTCCTCAAGAGTTGGACTGGCTGTCAAGCTAGCAAGGTATCCTTCCGGAACAAGACCAAGGTTCAGCTTTTGGAATTCTTCATGAAGTGGAGGTTGGCTCTCCATGATCATGAGATTATTGCAATAGGATTTGCGACTGAGAGCATCGGCCATAACATTAGCCTTGCCTGGAGTGTAAGAAATGGTGAGATCAAAGTCTTTAATCTTCTCAATCCATCTCCTTTGCCTGAGGTTCAGATCTGGCTGAGTGAAGATGTATTTCAGACTCTTATGATCGGAAAAGATTTCAGTTTTGTTACCCAACAAGTATTGTCTCCATTTCTTGAGGGCAAACACAACTGCTGCAAGTTCAAGATCATGAGTGGGATAGTTTTGCTCATGTGGGTTCAACTGACGTGAAGCATAAGCCACAACTTGACGTTCTTGCATAAGAACTGCTCCTAAGCCTTGGAGAGATGCATCACAGAATATCTGGAAAGATTTGGTGGTGTCGGGGCCAACTAGAACAGGTGTGGAAGTGAGTTTAGTCTTCAGGAGGTTGAAACTCTCATCACATTGTGGAGTCCAAACGAACTTTTTGTCCTTCTTTGTGAGATCAGTGAGAGGTTTGGCAATCTTGGAAAAGTTTTGGACGAAACGACGGCAATAGCTAGCCAAGCCAAGAAAGCTTCTAACTTGTTTCACCGTCTTAGGGGGTTTCCAATCAACAATTGCCTTAACCTTTTCAGGATCAATGGCAATGCCTTTGGCAGAGATGATATGACCAAGATATGCAACTTCTGGAATCCAGAACTCACATTTGGAAAACTTGGCATACAGACGATGCTCGCGAAGTTTCATGAGAGTGAGACGAAGGTGTTCTCCATGCTCTTCCTCGGATTTTGAGTAGACTAGAATGTCATCAAGATATACCACAACGAACTTGTCGAGGTATTCATGGAAGACAGAATTCATGAGTCTTGAGAAGGTCGCCGGTGCATTGGTGAGACCAAAGGACATGACGGTGTATTCATATAGACCGTACCTAGTGGTGAAAGCTGTCTTAGGAATATCTTCCTTTCTGATCTTTATCTGATGGTAACCCATCCTCAAGTCCAACTTTGAGAATATTGAGGCTCCAGCAAGTTGATCAAAAAGATCATCGATACGAGGAAGTGGATACTTGTTCTTGATGGTTTTCTCGTTGAGAGGACGATAGTCAACCACGAGTCTTTTTGTTTGATCCTTCTTGGCAACAAACAGAGTTGGGCAACCCCAAGCGGAGGAACTAGGCTGAATGAAACCTTTGTCCATATACATATCGATTTGCTCCTTCAACAATTTCAGTTCAGGAGGAGCTATCTTGTATGGATGCTTAGAGATTGGAGCAGTACCTGGCTCAAGCTCGATCACGAACTCAACTGCTCTGTCCGGAGGCATCCCTGGCAACTCTTCTGGAAAGACGTCAGGGAATTCACAAACCACCGGAACATTTTCAATTGCCGGAAGGGGTTTGGCATCGAGGCTGAACAGCTGAGCAGAAGTTGATCCATATGGAGAATAGACTATCTGGCCTGAAGTGTGGGAGAGAGTTATTGACTTTTGAGCACAGTCAATTTTAGCTTTGTGGGTCTTCAACCAATCCATACCCAGAATGACATCAATGTCAGAATTTCCCAGCAACATGAGTGAAGCAAGGAATACACGACCTCCAATTAGGATCTCATTGTCCATGCTTATCTTGGAAGTCAACATTTGCGGTCCCGGAGAGTGAACAGTCATTTGATTGCTTAGCGGAACCAGAACTAGGTTGTATGCTTTTGCAAAAATCTTTGACACAAATGAATGCGATGCTCCAGTATCAAACAACACTTTAGCTGGAATAGAGTTTACGGGTAATATACCGAGAACGACGTCAGCAGCCTCTTCGGCTTTGTCGGCCTTGATATGGTTCACCCTCGCGTTCCTCCCGACAGGCCTATTGTTGGAGTTGAAGGCTTTAGCCGGAGGAGCACGAACCATAGCCTGGTTGGTGTTGGGGCGAGGAGGTAGGGGTAGCTGCTTCTGAGTGCACTTATCAGCATAATGTCCAGTCTCCTTGCACTTGTAGCAAGTGACGACACGAGAAGGACCCGGCCTTGGCTGCCCCATCGGAAACCTCTGACCCTGCATCTGAGATGGGTTGGGTGGGCGGGGACCAAAGCCTGGAGAAGCTTGGGCATTTGGAGCCCGAGTGACAGCACCATTTGGCACCCAGATGCGGCGCTTCTGCGGAGGGGTGGTCATGTTGGAGGAGGAACCACCCTCACGCGAGTGCTTGCGCGACTCCTCGAACGCCTTGCGCCCATTCTCCTCATTGAGCGCGGTGTTCACAAGCTCGACGAAGTCCTTGCACTTGATGTTGGTGAGAGCGTACTTCAGTTCCGGGTTAAAACCTCGGCGGAACCTCGCCATCTTCTTGGCTTCGGTGGACACTTCGTCACCAGCGTACCGAGCGAGACGATTGAACTCGTTCTGGTAGCCGAGAACGTCCAGCTTGCCCTGTCTGAGAGAGCAGAATTCCTCACGCATCTTTTCCATGAGACCATCCGGGATGTGGTGCTTCAGGAAGGCATCTCTGAAACATCCCCAGTTGATAGGAAAGCCAGCCCTCATGGCCTGGTAGTTCTCCCACCAAGTAGCTGCCTGACCCTTCAGTAGGTAGGTGGCGTACTTGACCTTATCCTCTTCAGCAACATGAGCTATCTCCAGAGCTCTTGCTACGTCACGGATCCAGTCATCAGCATCCAGGGGCTCACGTGTTGCCACGAAAGCTTTTGGGCCCAAGCTGAGGAAGTCCTTGATGGTGACCCTTGGAGCATTCTGGTTGTGTTGCTGGTTAGCCTGGATCTGGGCCATCTGTGTCACCACTTGGGTCATCTGAGCCAACAGCTCCCCCATTGGTGGTGGCGGTGGCGGGTTGTTCCTGGTTGGAGGCATCCTGAACAGAAATTCATTTTAGCACAACAACAGAAAAGGATAGACTTGGTAACCGAAAGATAGATTATTCCGACGCATGAATAGATAACCAACAGGTACATCACCACATGTTCAAATACATCAGAATATCCAACAGACCAAATACATGGTTCGAAAACGAAATGATAAACTAGACACAGCTAGTAATGGATACAACGGTACTCCCATGCTCATCACGCAGGACGGCGGTGAGTAGTACGACGAGAGATACGGTGAGGAGGAATCCCACGGAAGTAGGTATCACGACGATCCCTGTAGATAGGAACTGCTCTGAGAGCAACTCTCGGTGTCGTGAAGTAGGAAGCGTCGTATCCCTGTGCTCCATAGCGGGGAATCCCTGTGTAACCAGCTCCGAGATCGAGAAGTGGACCTCTGATCGGCTCGTAACCTCCAGCATCTGGCAACGGAAGACCAGCTGGCTGAACGACACGTGCGAAGCGCTCGTCTCCAACAAAGTCTGTGGTGTACGTCGCCAGACGAGTGAGAGCAAGGCGGAGCTGCTCCCTGACTGAGGCTAACTCCTGAGAAAGTGCGGAAGCAACAGCATCACTGTGACTAGCGAACTGGGCAGTGACCTGGAGCCGGGAGCTATCAGTCTCGTAGGTATCCATGTCACGGTGGATAGTGAAGTGAGCTCCTGCTGCCGTGATGTAACCACGGGGGATGTGACGAAAGCTGGACTTATCAAACCCCCAGTAGTCAGCACGGAGAACGGTGACACTCACGTACGCTGCCTGCTGCACTGCCATATCCACTGTGGACCCTACTGCCTCGTACTGGTGTGCAATGCTCCTGCCATCATCCGACAGAATGTAGACGATAGCCCGGTAGCAAGTCTGGTCACACTCTCGCTGGTGCTCGTAGACCTGGTACTCTGGTGCCCAATGGAACCCCAGAAAGGTAACCATGTCTCTCAGCAACTCCGGAAAACCGGCGGTGCTCTCACAGCGAGTCATGCGTACCACCTGCGGATAGTAGTTGAGACCCATCTGCAGATTATTTGGAAGGTTTTGATTAGACTCCGGTAGATGAAAAAGGATGTGGAAAGCAACAACAAGGTTCAATGGACGAAAAGGATGTTGAGAAGAACATGATATCGAAGCAACATCGGGAAAACGAGACCAAAAGTCCTGAGGTACTACAGATAACCCAAAACACGTGAAATCCTAACTTAAAAGTTTAGGTGAGAACAGAAAACAACGTTGCACTTCCTTACCAGAAAAAGGGTGGGTGGGTGGGGAAAGAAGAAAAATGGCAGAATTCCTACTCTCACGTTTCATTTTTCCTATATAGCTACAAAATAGTTTCTAGACTCAACTGCGACCAGTAAAAAGGGATCCTACAGGCAGACAGGCTCTGATACCATTTGTCGCACCCTGGGTTTCTAGAGGATACTCCTCGCACGAACTGGAAGTCAGGTGCTTGGATTATGGGGCATAACTGCTCCCACGTCCCAGCTTCCTGGTAGGCCTGCGCTTATGCGCGACAACACAAGCCCTGCTTCCACCGTCGAGGTAAACTATCCGCTAGGAACCCAAAAGGCACTACTGTCGACGTACTTCATAATCAAACACGCACGGTACGTCAACAGTTTGGTACGAATGATAACACAGAATGTCTCTAAGACACAAAAAAAATGAAATAAGGGCAACTGGCCTTCACTAAGGCAGAAAACATCGCATACAGTCATATAGAGGACACATGTCCCAACATATCATCCATTACAACAGCGGAAGCAATCAAAGGGTCTGAGTACAGACAAATCCATGGCTTAAGAAGCCTGAGAACATAAAGGAAAACGAAGCCCATCCACGAAGGTCTGGATCCTGCCCTGGTCCAGCTAACTACTCGTCTGCAGCGTCATCGAACTCCACAAAGTAGCCATCCTGGGTAGCATCGTAGTCGTAGTAGTACTCTGCGTAAACCACAGCCCCAACGGGGTCAGTACATCCAAGTACTGGCAAGCAAGACTCACAGTTCATCAAGGAGTTACCCGTCAACACAAGCATAGATGCTTGGGATCAACGGAAGGAAGGGTGATATAACAGTTGCTGCTGGCTGCTCTAACCAACTACAGAATATAACTACAAGTTCCGGCTAACAGACAAGATAAGATCGAGGATTGTAACCAACTGAAAGATAACTCCAACCAAACCCATCCTGGATCTCGCCCCTTATCCAAAGAAGCGATCCGAGGATAACTCACACAGTTGTAAATAAGGTGAATCAAGTTATTGTGTGGATAACCTATTACTAGTCAGGTTATTAATCATTGGGTGAAACATGATTGATCATTATGTTGAAGTTGTCCTGAGTACTTGTTAGCCAGTACTTTCACCAAGTAATCCATAACCGCGGAAAACACGGCTTCTCGAGAAGATTATCCCTGCAGGGTTGCACCAATTTGGCCGTACACTCAAGAATAACCCGCCAGATGGGAAGCTAACCCACCAAGCGGGGTACTCTACACAACCAACCATTCTCCGCATCAAGCCCAAAGCACCTTGGGCGCACGGCTAATCGAGCCCAGAAGAAAATGGACCCTCATAGCACTCTAAGAACGTGTCCCCCTATATGCCGACTACAAAAGTTCCACCCTGCGCTGGGCTCGCAAAAACATGCATGCGGCAAATGGAAAACACGAACTAAATGAGGCGATTTGGACGAGATGCGAATCAGGTCAAGTTGAGGGGGGCGCCCATACTCGCTTCCCAAATGCGGGTAGTGCGCTCATCATGGATCAGTAGACAAGACCCTTTTCCTATTAGGGTCGACACTAGCAGGCTCCAAAACCACTCATGGGCCTCCTGCCGGTGCCTTATCATCAAGTTATTATTACCATTAGCAATTAACAGGATTGATTGATTAATAACGAGCCCCGGTACAGGATAATAAGATAGTAACAGTAGTAACCGACAACAGACTCGAGTAAAAGCAACCCTAAGCATGCTAGGTAATAACAGGCACAAGCAATGGCTGTAGGTATGGAGGTGGTGGCAATATCATGGCTCAAGGTATCATGTGATGGGTTCGGAGAACAAGCAACGATACATAGGGCTAGCAATAGTAGACAAAAGATAGTATCGACAACAAGTGTGGAAAGGAACTCTATGATTCATGTGAGTGATAACTTGCCTGGCAGCTCAGTCTCGTACTGGGCTAGGTCCTGAGTAGTGGTGTCGTAAGGCTCGTCGGTACCAACGTCGTCGTCTAATCGAGAAGAAGCAAAAACAACAACGAAGGAAGACAGGCAATCAATACATGGCATAGGTGCACAAACATTGGATGATGCATGTCATGTTTAATAGATGCACCAAAATAACTTGCTTGACATGAAACACAAGTTTAAATGGATTCCATATGCAAAAGGGTGCATATGGAAGCCCATGCTTGTAGTTGAATTAATTGTTCTATCACTAAGCATCATGTGTAAGTGACTTAGTATGATGCATGCATGATGAGGAACAATAAGATAACAAAGTTAATTGCAATTGGAATGATAGTTTATCATTTTAGAAAACATTAACAAGTTTGGAAATTAGTTACTTAATGGTGTTGAACAAGTATTGATTGTTTTCAACAATTTAAAGTATGCAAAACCAATTACAAATTTTATATTTAAAAAGATTATCAAATTTTAGTTGGATTACATGTTTCACAATTTGAAATTGGACTTAGGATTAATTATTTAGGAATTAAACAATATTAAACAATTTTTAATTGAATTAAGCAAGAATTAAATAGTTTGGGCAATTTAAATTATTCAAACCAGAAAACAAAATTTATATTTGAATAGAGCATTCAAAATGGTGTGAAAAACATATTTTATTTGAATTATTTGAAAACAGTATGAATTAGTTATGAATTATTTCAATTTGCATTTGAATTATTCAGATTTGAAATTTAAATGAATTTTGAATATTCAAAACAGAACACAGATTGCATATTTGGAAAGATTAGGAAATTTGGATCAGAATAGATATCAAGTTTGTATTTATTGGATTTGCAAAATGAAAGTTATGGAATTTCAAAGTTTTGATTTAATTCTGCTATTTAAAAGTAAATAGAAACTAAAACAGATTGGTTTTTGTTTCTTTTTATACGCACTGAACGTACACCCAGCCACTGCCAGGGGGGCCCAATGGGACCGTGTGCTTGCGTGGCAAGTGGGGTGGATGACTGGTGGGCCACGGTTGTCAGAGGGAGATGCAAAAATGGTTTTATTCCGCGCCCGAGAGAATCGAACCCGCGACCCCCCCGTGCGCGCGCTGTTCCCTGAACCAGCTGCGCTGCGCTGCGTTTCTGTCAGTTAACAGGGCGCGGACAGGTTGAGGTGTTGCTCGCGGATCTGAAACTCACTGACGAAACACCCGACTGCATCTTCGTCAGAGCAGAGGGACACCGGCGGCGATCAACGGAAGCAGGCGCTCGTGCTGGTGATGTTGTGGTGGCGATGCGTGCATACCTGGACGTGCAACGGAGAGGGAATGAGATGGGAGGGTACGGTGTTGCTCACCGTGACTGTAATCGAAGCAGAGGCCCGGGGCAGCGAGTTCGACGGCGACAGCGGCGAGCCCGTGGACGGCGGCTTGGCTACAGAGGCTCTCCGGGGTTCCTCGGGTGTGCAATCGAAGGAGGAAGAAGAGGCGACGAGGTTGCAGGGTTTTGGTAGCTAGGAGGGAGTCGAGGGTGGCGGTGGCATGGCGAGGTTCAGAAGCGGCGCTCCGGTGAGGGTTCAGAGCAGAGGGGGGAAATGGACGGAGAAAAGGTGGCGATCGGCGGCGCTGCGAGGTGGAGGCGGAAACCCTAGAAGCTTAGGGCACAGCTGGGGGCCAGGGCGTGCTTTTATAGGCCCGCGGAGCTCTCCTGGCCGCCGGAGTCGCGCGGGGGCCGCCGTGGCTCCGCTGGATGGTCGCCGTACGGGAGGGAGAAAGCGGATTAGGCGTCGCACGAATCTCAGCGCACCCCGAAGCGGTAAGTGGTGCTGCGCGGGCTGGGCTGCGGTGCGCGCGCGTAGGGCTAGGTGGGCTGGGCCAGATGCTTAGCTGCCGCGCGCTTTTCTATTTTATTCTTTTCTGGTTTTTATTTTTTTTGTACTTTTGCTTTTGGAAGAAAACTGTTAAGGATTTATTTGAGAAAAATTATAGAAAAATTAAGTTAAGCTATTTAGACAATTAGAAACCACACTGTAAACTTGGATTTCAAAAATTTGAATTTAAAATTAGGGTTTGTGTTTGAATTCAAAATAGAGGGATTTTGAGTTTAATAAAACTTTAATAAAACATGAATAACAAAATAGGGTTACCCCTAGGGTTTTAGAATGATTTAGAGGGTAGAAAAGTTTGGTGATTTTTATGGTTTCCCAAAAGGTACTGATTTGGGAATTTGGAAAAGGTTTGAATTTAATTGGTGGAATAAAAGGAATGATTTGAGGAAACAATTTCATAAGTGAAAACAAGGAATAAAAGGGGTTGTTTTTGTTTGTTATTTTGGTTCCAAAAGTTGTAACAGAGCAAGTATGAAACCATGTTTGAAAAAGGTTTGAATTCGAGTTGTGAAAACAGAATAAAACAGATGGAAAACAAATGCAAACAATAAGTAAACATGATGACATGATGCATTGCTTGAAATAAAACAAGGAACAAAACATTCTAGGGGTATTTTCATACTTGGGATGTTACATGGGCGCTTGTGCTGGTTGTTTCCGTTGTTTCCTCCATTATTACCCGGTGCAACTCCATTGCCCGATCTTCCACTATTACCCGCGTTGGCCTTTGCTTTCTTATCATCGACATCCTCCTCTGTGGTATCTGTGGCGGCGTGCTTGTTGCATGCGTCTATCAACTCTCCCATCGTAACCTCTGAAGAGTGACGGCTAGACTTCATGCGTGTCAGTTTTTGCACTAAGGGTATGTATTTGCATGTTTTTGCCATAGCTTGTAACGCATCCTTTGGCTGGATATCAGTGGACGAGTGAAGAATTTCCATAACCCGGCGCACCCAACTGCGTGCCGACTCTCCCTTCTTCTGAACACATCGCTCTAAATCATCAATCGTAAACAACTTCCTGCATGTTCCATGAAAGTGCTTGATAAAGGCAGTTTTCAGCTTGCCCCACGAATTGACGGATTTCTCGGGTAGATTATTGAACCACAACTTTGCTGCTCCTTCTGGCATCATCAGGTACATGAATTTGGCTTGAAGATTCTCAGATGCGTTGCGGATTGACATGGCCATCTCATAGCTGCTCAACCAGGTTTTTGGATCCATGGTCGGCTCATAATTAACCACTTTACCCGGCTCCTTGAACTTATCCGGGTAAGGCTCATCCCGGATGGTATCCGACAAACACTTAGGCCCGGCAAGGTTTGTCGGCACTGGCATCACTCGGGAAACGTGTGACGCCGTAGCGGGTACGGCGGGAGGTGCAACCGCTACCGGTCCCCGTACCAAAGACCCGGCCGTTGCTCGCCTGGCTCGGGAACTGTCCACAATGGCTTGTGCCGCTGATACCGCGGGCGTTGCCGGCCTACGGGGAGGAGGCGGCATTTGCTGCTGCTCTGCCCTCCGCCGCGCCGAACTTGACTAGATATTGCCGGTATTTCCGTTCTGCCGGCTCACATATGGTGTTCCGTGCATTCCACTCCTGTTATCCGGGTAATTAGCCTGCTGAACTATGGATGTGCGCAACAAATCTATTGCCCGCCGGGTCTCCGCTGCGTGGGGTGACTCTCCTACGGGGATGCGATCAAGTGCCAACGTTGCTGCATACACGTTATCCATGGGGTTATTGAAGTGACTTGGTGGAGTATGAAATCGTGGCGGTGGTGGTGGTGGCGCCGCATTGCCAGTTACGATTCCTGTTTGCAACGTGGGTAACCCGGCTTGTACGTTTGCCGGCTGTCCTCCCAGGGTTGCAGGCTGATGTCCGGTTTCCTGATTCACAGCCGGAATTGGTTGATCCTGAGGTGTAATGAACAGTGCGGCCGGGTGTATAGTTCCACCCGCTGCCGGTAATCTCGATTGGTATCTCTGATTGTGCATCCTGGTCGACTAAACCTGGAGCCGGTTCTCCAGTTCTTCCAGCTCGCGCTGGCGCGCAGCCATCCCTTGTTTTTCAGCTTCCACATCTCTCCTTTGTTGATCCAATGCACGGCGGGCCACATCCAGATCCGCGGCGCACGCCGCCGCGTTTTCTGGGGTTATCGCCGTTGCTAGTACTGTAGGATCCAAGATCAAGTTATTGTTGAACAGAGCCGGATTTCGCGGATTTGAGGCCCCGCTCCTGGCGTTCTGTTCGCCATGAACCCAAACATGTTTCTCCGCAACTCGCTCTCGGCAGTACGGCTGGTGACTGAAGCCGATTCTCCGTCGACCCGGGCTACAACCGGGTTTCCATCACCCGTATTTTGCTGCTGGGCCAGCGCTCGCGCCGCTCCGACCGCGGCCGTAGTCACGTCCCCCTGATTGAGATTGGTTGCAGGAGCCGGGTAGACCGCGACCTGGCGCGCGATGCCTGGTGAAGATTCGTATTCCTCCTCGTCACAACTATCCTCCTCGTACCGATCTTCCAGCAAGTGCAGGATAGACTCGGTGTCATCTTCTCTCATGACCCGGCCACGCGGGGTCCATACCGGCTCCTCCGGCTGTTCCCTCTTCGTGGTGGGCTCTTCTGCCGGATCTGCCGTCCCGACCGATTCCTCTCCGTTCGATTGAACGCAGGTCGCTTCTCCTGACACAGAATCATACTCAATATCGTCAGGAATTGAACCGGACGTACGTACCATGCCGACGAAGACGTTGACTCGGCCGATCGTGACGGCAGATCCGGCTTCTAGCAGATCCGACTCTGGTCCCCAACCAAAGTCGTCTACCATCTTCTCTCCTTCGGGGTTGGTGTAGATCTCGCCGATGACGAGGTTCTTCATGCTTTCCCGAGGTTCTCCCGTGATGTAAACACCCTTGGACGTAGGCCCCACGGTGGGCGCCAACTGTCGTGGGATAATCACGGCAGACGTTACCAGGGGTAACTTATCTTGGGGCAATTCGACTCTTGTGTTTGGGAGAGGGTTTAGCTCAGGGGAAATCATGCTATCAATCGATCTGGTAGCTCTGGCAATCAAGTCGCCGAGTCTCCAATCTAGGGTTACAATATCAACTCTCGTATTACAGGGATACTTGAATATCTGGTGAAGCTCTCTTTCTCTAACCCTAGGAGTCGGCTTATATCTTACCTGGCCCCCTGGCTTCCTATACAAGGCACACTCGGAATCCTTCCTAGAAACCGCACACACCCTAAGTTTCCTAATAGCAACCCCAAAGCCGGGTTACGAGGCCTATGCTCCTTCTTGGGACTTCTAGAAACTCCTTTTCCTTATCCGGGTCTTGCACGATTTCCTTTGGGCCGGGTTTCTCCTTGGCGTTAGCCTACCGGGTTATCATCCCTCCATCAGAGCCTCTCTCCGGTTCCTCTACCTCTGGAGAGGAGCTCCACATCGCCCCCGCTTCCGTCCAGAGGAGTCCACCCTCACGGGGGAACAACCCATGTGGGGATGACGCATGCATCAATGCGGAATGACGAAGACGGTGGAGAGCGACAGAGTCGCTTTGGTCACTTTCGCCGTTCTCGTGTATAAAGTGTGCGCCACGGGTGCGCCCGCCAAAGCCTCTCCCAAGGCTTTCCTCTTTGGCGCAAGAAGACCAGTCCAACACTACATGACGGGAGTAACGTCACCGGAGCCCCCACAACCCTGCCATGGACGATGGTGCGGTGGTGCTATCCTCGACGACCAAGGATTGGGAGAAATCTAGATTTTGGAGGCTCAATAAATGCTTGTCTTCAATGCTGGTTCGAGCAACCTCTTGGGGAAGAAGGGGATGGGCTATTTATAGCCCCCTTCCCAAACTAATCGTTTGACCCTTTTTCGTGCCTAGCGGTACTACCACTGGGGTCAGCGGTACTACCGCTACCTGGTAACATGAGCGGTACTGGAGTGACCCAGAGACATGGCGCGAGCGGTACCACCGTAGAAGTACCGTGGTACTCCAGCAGCTGTACTACCGCGAGTTCCCATCGGTACTACTGCTGGCCACTTCTTCGAAATAAATCGAAGTGGCTGGCGGTAGTACTAGGGTACTACCGCCCTAGTACCGTAAACATTACCGTGAGAAAATTCTCACTGGCGGTACTTTGGCCGGTATTGCCGGCGGTACTACCGCGGCCTGGAAGCAGCGGTACTACCGCCAGACAGTAGCGGTACTACCGTCGAGCAAGGATTTTCTCCTAGACCAATATGAACACAGTTGTACTACCGAACCAGTACCGCTGAAGTACCACTGGATGCAGTAGCCATTTTCACTCCGGCGGTACTGGGCGCGGTACTACCGCTGAGGCGCCCGGTACTACCGCTGGATCAAGTTGATCTTGGTGGCTATGTCTTGGAATTCTCTTCACCTTTTTGCGTCTAGTTGATATTCCCTGAAATACTTTGACGCACTATTAGATTCTTAATAGTGTTGTTATCAACTCCAAAACCTAAGAGAGATCAAAAGATGCAAATGCACTTTCAATCTCCCCCTTTTTGGAGATTGATGACAACACCACTAAGAGAGGTCTAAAAAGTTTGAACGAGCACTTCTTGAGAGAGTGATGCATCAAGAAAAAATTTCTTAATGAGGCAAACTTTGTTCTCTTTGAGAATGTGTGCTCCCCTAACTCTTAGAGACCTAGCAAGGATATAAATGATATAGAAATGTGAATACTTTCCAATAATATATAGTGATAACAACCATAAAACGAAAAGGTTCAACACCATAACACCAAATAGTTCAACACATGAGCACACACCACACAAATTTTGACAACATAAACACAACCCAAGCAAATGAAGCGATCCTAAATAGAAATCTCTCCCCCTTTGGCATCAAGACACCAAAAATGGAATAGGTGATGCTAACGTCCCCGGAGGTCACTGGCTGTGGCTAGAGGCACTAGCAGGGCTGCCGAGTCCACACTCATCTTCAGAGTTCACATCTTTGACCTCATCATCAGTCTAACCACGATTCCAAGGCTCGTGAGAAGTACTAGCATAATCTAGAAGATCTGGATCAATCCACTTGTTGCCTTGCTTTGACTTCCACTCTTTGGAAGTAGTGATCCTGTCCTCAGACCCTAGACGAACAGGCACCCCAAGATGGGCAAACCTGTCACGAGTAAGCTGACGCTCCTTCTTGCTACGCACATGAGAAAGATATGCCTTGTTCTCCATATCAAACTAGCGACAGAAAACCTTCTTCAAAGTTGAGGACATCCACTTGCGAAAGCTATTCTTTGAGCTCTCCCCTCCATCTCCAAATCCGAGTCACTCGAGCCATCAGTGTCCGGACCAAGATCCTCTGGACCTAGCAAAGGAGTGGCATGCTTCTTGACTCGAAGATCCTTGATAGCGTGAGTAGTGAGTTCTTGGTCATTATCCAAGAGAGCATTAGAAAGCTTGGCATTGCGCCAAGTGGTGGCAATGAGCTTGAAGACCAAAGCAGCAAACACTGGCACTCTCCTCCTCATCACACAGTTATACATCTCATTCAAGAGAATGTCCGTCACATCAAGCCTCAGGCCATCACCACGACGCCTATGAGTGTAAACCATCAAGTCTATGAGTGATCCATGGATTTGATCAAAGTTGCCAACACGAGGAGCCAATGTGTTCCTGAAGATCCTGTGGAGGATGTCATATACAGGCAGAAGGTTCTTGGACTGACCAACCACAACACGGCCAGGGATATAGAGATCATACATCTCAGTGGGGGCCATAGACTTCTCCAGATAAGGAACCCGGAAGAAGGTGGAGTGAAAAGCAGCATCCGGAAACTCCCCAAAGTCCTACAGACCTAGTACAGTAGCAAACTCAGTCCAAGAAGCAGAAAACTTCTGATGCGTGGTCATCCAGGTGATCATCCTCTCGTCTGTATGCAAATAAAGCGTGGCATAGGATTGGCCCATGATATGCTCATCATAATCTTCATTGATCTCAATGAAGTCCATAAGTCCAAACTCCTCACAGATTTCCAATGCCTCACCAAAGTAGTCCATCTTTGACCTCATGAACGGAACGTTGATGGAATACTGAGTCACTACCTTGTTCTTGTTGAGTGGGTACTCCTCATAGAAGATTCTCTCCTAAAAACGAGTCCAGAAGTACTCATTTGCCCTCGCTTCCCTTGGCTTGTTGTAGGGATTGGTCCTCCTTTCCTTGCAGAACTGATCATCGGGCATATTGGCAACTGATTTATCACAGGCTGCTTGCGATTTCATGAGCACAGACCTATGCTCCGTTTCAAATTCCCTTGTGGCATGACCTCAGGAGCCTCATCTTCCTCGGGGTTCTTCCTAGTCCTCTTAGCCGCACGCTTGCGACCTCCACCCTTAGAGCCACTAGCACCTGCTCCTAAGAAAGCATAGGGGATAGCACAAGGGTAAGAAAAAATTTAATCAAAAAGATCTGCGAGAGAAATCACACAAAAACCAGAAGTGCACCGTCTCCAGGACGCGGTAGTACCGCTGGGGGCCACGGTAGTACCGCTGCTGCCAGCAGTTCCAGCATAGCGATAGTACTGCTGTTTCTAGAGGTAGTACCGCTGCTGGAGGATTCTACCATGGCACCCAAGGGAACAACCGAGTCCAACCTAGAGAGTTTTCACCAAGGGTTTGTATGGGATTTTCTCTACAGGGGATCACAACGAACTACTCCTAGACTAGGAGATCTCTAGAACCTTAACCATCATCACCTCACAAGATTGAATCGAGGGAGAGAGATAAAGGGGTTACCGGATCTCATCGTCGCGGCGAATAAGTTGGGTGCGATCCCCGGGCGTTCTCCGGTGCGATTGGAGCACTCAGTCACCGGAGAGAGCCCACCCCGGTGGATGGGAGACTTGGCGGCGGCGAGATCCAATGTGGGGAGAGGATGAGGGAGAGAAAAGGTTAAGAGGGTAACCCCCTCCTCCCAGATCCGTTTTAATCCCCGCGGATTTTTACCGCAGAGGTAATACCGCTGCGCTCAGCGGTAGTACCGCCCACCTGGAACTACTGGAGCCAAGAGGTAGTACCACTTCGAGGTCTGTGCTGGGCACGAACTCCTGCAACGGTAGTACCGCTCAATGCCACTGGTAGTACCGTGCGCTGGGTACCACTGTCAGTTACAGCGGTAGTACCGCTTGCAACTGGCGGTAGTACCGCTAGCCGGGTCTTCCTTCCACCAAGAGATCAAAGAGATTAAAATTTTCAGAAAAAAATGTCTAAGGGAGGAAATGTTTGGCCTTGGGATTAGAATACAAACTGAGATGGTACTACACACTCCAACTTTTGCAAGAAAACAAAATTTCAAATAAGGAAAAGAGAGAGTGTGTTTCCCAAACAACAACGACACACAAAACACAAAAGAGAGAAGAAACACAAACACAACGAAAACACCACATAAGAACCAAACAAGAACCAACTCTTCAAGAGAAGAGGTTGGTGGACTAAGACACCATGTAAGAGATTATGGTATGTTACCGCGAAGATATATCTTGGGTACATTGCCGATTCTCGACATTGAAGCTCACAATTCAACATTAGAAAAAGAGAGATAACAATGAATATTTGCTTTGCGCATAATGGGGGGAGGGAAAACCCAATGTGTTAGGATAACACTCCCCCTATGTCCATGCCTACACCTAAACCCAAACATGTTTCGTCTAGGGGTGTGTGCAAGATCCTCAAGTCAAAATCCTAGAATCAATGATGTTTAGATCATTCCTCAAGAACATGAATCGTGCATCGTCGAGTGGCTTAGTGAAGATACCCGCAAGATTGTCCTTGGTGGGCACATATGCGAGAGCAATATCACCTCTTGCCACATGGTCACGGATGAAATGATGACGAATCTCAATGTGCTTCGTTCTTGTGTGTTTCACGGGGTTGTAGGCGATCTTGATGGCACTTTCATTGTCACACAAGAGAGGCACCTTATCCAAATGAGCATCATATTCCTTGAGAGTTTGCCTCATCCATAGCAATTGGGTGCAAGAACTTGCGGCGGACACGTACTCGGCTTCGGCGGTGGAGAGAGATATGCAATTTTGCTTCTTGGAAGACCAACTAACCGAGGACCTACCAAGAAATTGGCAAGCCCCGGAAGTGGACTTCCTATCATCTTGATCACCCGCCCAATTGAAATCCGTGTAGCCCTTGAGAGAGAATTGTGCCCCCTTTGGGTACCACAAACCAAACCTTGAGGTATGAACCAAATACCGAAAGATCCTATGGACCGCCACTAAGTGGCTTTCCTTAGGAGCCGCTTGATACCTTGCACACACCTACACTCAAAGCAATATCGGTCCTAGATGCACAAAGGTAGAGCAAAGAACCAATCATAGAACGATACAACTTTTGTTCCACATCTTTACCATCCCGGTTACGCTTGAGGTGGCACTTGACTTGCATAGGAGATGGCTTGATCTTTGCATTTTGGAAGTTAAACCTCTTGATCATGTCTTGGGTATACTTGGCTTGAGAAATGAAAGTATCACGAGCCAATTGCTTGATCTCAAATCCAAGGAAGAATTTAAGCTCTCCCATCATAGATATCTCGAACCTGTAAATCATAAGCTTTGAGAACTCATTATTGAAAGCTAGGTTAGTTGAGCCAAAGATGATATCGTCCACATAGAGTTGGCATATGAAGAGCTCTCCCTTTACTCTCTTGGTGAAGTGAGTGGGGTCGATCTTCCCAACTTCGAAACCATGGTCATCCAACAACTCTCTAAGGTGCTCATACCACGCACGTGGTGCTTGTTTAAGTTTATAGAGCGCCTTATTGAGCTTTTAGACATGGTTAGGAAAGTTGAGATTCTCGAACCCCGGAGGTTGCTTAACATATACCTCCTCTTTTAGTGGACCATTTAATAAAGCACTTTTAACATACATTTGTTGCAATTTGAAATTATGCGAAGATGCATAAGCAAGAAGGATACGGATGGACTCAAGGCGAGCCACGGGAGCATAGGTTTCATCAAAGTCAATGCCTTCAACTTGAGTGTAACCTTGAGCTACCAATATTTCCTTGTTCCTTATAACAATTCAATGCTCATCTTGCTTGTTCTTGAATATCCACTTAGTGCCAATAACATTGTGGCAATCTTTGGGCTTCTCAACTAATCTACAAACTTTGTTACGCTCAAAGTTATTGAGCTCATCATGCATAGCTCCAACCCAATCGGAGTCCTCAAGAGCTTCAAACACTTTCTTTGGTTCCACCATAGATATGTGAGCTTGATGCTCACTAAAATGTGTCAATTGCCTTCTTGTGGATCTTCTAGCTTGAATATCTTCCAAGACCATGTTGTCTTGGGCATCAATATGCTTCAAAGCTCTTCTTATCCTTCTAGTCCGACGGGCTTCGATCTCCTCATTATTGCAAGGAGGGATCACTTGATCATGTTGATCATTTGGGTCCCCATGTTAACCAACTTGGCCTTGATCATCATCATCATCAACTTCATCAACATTAGCTTCAACTTGAGGATAGGAGGATGAGGATGGTTCATCTTGGCCTTGACCTTGACTAGTATGAATGATAGGAGTGGTTGCATATTGTGAAGTAACTTTGTCAATAAGAGGAGGATCTTCAACATGTTCTTGGGTAGGTGCATCACTTGGCTCCTTGGCTTGTTCTTCTATTGTAGAGGAGGGCTCCACATGGGTAGATCATAGTCCTTCTCGAGTCGCCATAAGGTATCCCTCAATGGGGCGGAAAAATCCCACACCCATCCTTCCTATGGCTTCTTGAGGCATTTCAACATCTACATTAGAAACATGAAATTGCGCCACTTGGGAGCCATCATTTTCCTCAAAACCCACACTACAAGATTCTATGACAATCCGTGAGGCTTTGTCAAAGACTCTATAAGTGTGGGATTCACCACCGTAACCAACAAATATACCCTCAATAGTTTTGGATTGAAATTTAGACAACCTAACACCCTTGATCAAATAAAAGCACTTACAACCGAATACACGGAAGTAGGATACGTTGGGCTTGTTGCCGGTGAGGATCTCATATGGAGTCTTGTCCAAGCCCTTGTGGATGTAGAGGCGGTTGGAGGAGTGGCATGCGGTGGATATGGCCTCGGCCCATAAATATTGGGGAGAAGAATACTCCGCCAACATGGTCCTTGCCATATCCAAGATACTGTGATTCTTCCTTTCGGAAACACCATTTTGTTGAGGATTGTAAGTGGCAGAGTATTGATGATGAATGTATTCTTCACTAAGGAATTCATTCAAAGTGTAGTTCTTAAGCTCCGAACCATTATCACTCCTAATAGCCATGATTTGCACATTGTGTTGACGTTGCACTTGGTTGGAGAAGTTGATGATGGTTTGTTGAGTTTCACTCTTGCACTTGAAGAAATAAACCCAAGTGTATCTTGAATAATCATCGACAATCACCAAGCAATACTTCTTGCCTCCAAGACTTGCCTCGGGCACGGCACCAAAGAGATCCACATGGAGAAGCTCCAAGATCCTCTTTGATGAAATAATAGTCTTGGCCTTGTGTGAGATATCATGCATATTTCCTTCAACACACGACCTACAAACGTGATCTTTGGAAAAGGAAACATTTTCTTTTAGTCCGACAATAAGGCCACCTTTGTGAAGACTTTGCAAAGTTCTCATGTTGACATGGGATAAGCGGTGATGCCACAACCATCCCACGTCCGCCTTTCCGAAAAGACACATTGATTGAGAGTTGGTAGACTTCGAAAAGTCCACCACGAACAACTCATTTTCAACATGTCCCATGTATGCAACGTCAAGAGTCTTGCTCCTCAAAAGGACCACAATATCTTCATCAAAAAAGACGGAGAAACCCATCTTTCCAAGAGAGCGGACGGAAAGTAAATTGAAACCAAGGTATTCGACAAGCATGACGTTCACGATAGTGATATCGGGAGCAATCACAACCTTGTCGAACCCCGATACCTTAGACGAGGACGAGTCTCCATAAGTGACAGTTGCTTGAATGTCATTTGGGCGCAACTCCGTCACAAGTTCTCTGCTTCCGGTCATATGACTAGTGCATCCACTATCAATTATCCATTTAGACCCACCGGAAGCAAAGTCCTGCAAGAGATCATTGGCTAGAGTTAGGACCCGAGGAGGGTCCCTTCATGTTAGCAACAAGGGTCTTTGGAACCCAAATAGTATAGTCAATGTAACCCTCAATAGGACCAACAAATTTATCTTGCACAACACCATAATAATCAACATATAAGAAATGGTGTGGATTGTTAGTTCCCGCGGAAATGCTACGAGTAGTGTTGTCCCTCATGACACTACTACTCGAGGCAACATTGCTTGCTTGTGAGGGAGTGCTACGAGTAGTGTTGTCCCTAATGACAATACCACCCGAGGCACCATTGTTGTTCTTCTTCTTGGCAACATAGCCAAGACCTTGCTTGCCCACTCTACCATCATGCTCTTCCTCAAGAGTCATAGAGAGAGATGCAATTTCATCCACATCCCTTCTCTCAATCTCACCTTTCTTCTCAAGAGCTTCATGGGCCTCTCGCAATTGGCTCATGAGATGTTCAAAGTACTTCTTTGTCTCCCCTTGTATGTTAGACATAAAACGTTCCAAAGAGAGAACTTCATCTTCTATTCTAAGACTAGCAAGATTTTCAATTTCACTTGGGGTCTTAGAGATGGGAGAAGGTGATACCTCTGAGGCCTTACCCATGAAGCACTTGGCATTAGGGTGAGGATGATTCTCATTGGGGGATTCAAATAGAGATGAACATGATGGAGTAGAAGAATAGCAAGAGCGGCCACTTCACTTGTGGTTTCTTCTTCTTCATCACTTCCGGAATCATATTCCTCTTGAGTCACTAGCACAAACTTTGTGGGAGACTTCCTGTTGAATGGTTTCTTCTTGAAGTGAGGTTTCTTGTATTCAACCTTGTATTTGTCCTTGCGAATGAGCTTGCCACTATGGTTTTCTCTATTTTCATAGGGACACTCCGGAATGAAATTGTGCTTGTCTTGACAATTGAAGCAAGACCTCTCACGTTGAGTCCCATCATTGCCATAGCGAGACTTGGTCTTCTCTTCAACATATTTCTTGGCCTTGGGAGGATTGTTCCAAAACTTTTGCATGGTGAGAGCAATGATATCCTTGAGCACGGGATCATATTCTTGATCGTTCAATGGAGCCAACTCCTCATGGCCTTCTTCTTCATACTCAACCTCTCTTGACACAACATTGGCCTTCAAAGCAACCAATGCCCCTTTATGCATTCCTATGGACCTAGCACGGTTGTCAAGAGCATTCTTGGTTTGCACTTGACAGGAGCACATCTCTTGCATAACTTGGGTTGAGGTCAAAGAAGCAAAGTCATGTCTTCCTTGAATGCTCTTCAAGTCCGCGGGCTCAAATGCCATGAGGGCAATCATGTACTTCCTTTTTAGACAAGCATCATCAATGTACTTGGCACCAACATTGGAGAATACGGTGGCAAGTGTCTTGAGACTACGGTACATGTCTTCATGGTTCTCTCCATCATGCATATAGAACCCTTCGGCCTCATTGCTCAAGGCATCATACCGATTACGTTGCATGCTCTCATTGCCCACAAACATGACGACAAGAGCGTCCCATGTTTCCTTGGCGGTGGAATATTGTTGAAGATGCGGCATGTGGTTAGGACCCACGGCTTGTTGAAGAATTGAAAAGGCGGTGCAGTTGAGTTGACAATCTATGGCTTCTCTTCTTGTTAGGTTCTTGGGGTCATGAGGCTTGTATCCATCATGAGTGACCCTCCAAATCTCTATAAAAGAAGAGCTCAAGCGAGTCTCCATGTAATATTGCCATTCACGAAAAGAAAAAGCATCAATTTTAGGTGGAGCTCCCCTAGGAATTATATGAGGATGTGGGATGGGAGGATCGGGAGAATAACGTCCTTTGACGGAGTGATATTCTTCCTCTCCTTCCGTACCCATATCGGTGGAGTTTTCGGCGGAAGCAGTTTTAGATGGATCACCATCATCCCCTTTCTTGGCGCCCTCTGGAGTTGCCTCCGGAGGAGATGAGCCGGTAACCTCCGGTTCTTTGGCTTTCAAGAGTTGCATCAAGACTTGATGCAAATCATCGATTTTTGTCTCCATGGATGAGGTCAATGAATTTTTCAACTCACTGAGATCATTCATAGAGACCGGCGCCTCGGAACATGCGGTCTCCGCCTCATCGACCATACTTAAACTATTAGGCGGTTAAGCCCGATATAAGAGCCGAGGCTCTGATACCAATTGAAAGTATAGTATGGGCACCTAGAGGGGGGGTGAATAGGTGCTACGACCAATTTTAATTTTTCTTTAACAATTAGGCTTGACACAAAGGTAAATTCTCTAGATGATGCAACTATGGTGAATTTACCTATATGACAAGAACAAGCACAATAACAATACAAGCACAATTAAAGGAGGAAGGGAACGAGGTAACCGATATGAAGCACACGAAGACACGATGTATTCCTGAGTTCCTCCTTGTTAAGGGAGTACGTCTCGTTGGAGGGGTGTGAGCTCGCCACGAAGGCCTAATCAACGCCACAAAGGACTCACCCTATTCTACGATGAACCCCGCCACAAAGGCCTAGTCCACCTTCCACTATTGATCCCCTTTGAGGCGGGAATCGATTCCTTTACAAACAAGCTTGGGGTACACACCCACAACCAAATTGAGGGCTCCCAACAATCTCAAATCACCAACAAGTGTAGCAATGGAGTCTAGGTTTTCCACAAGGAAACCCTAGACTAGATCCCTCTAGAATATGAGGGGGGAATGAAGATCGGCTCAGTGAATATATAGATCGGGGTCTTCTCCTTCAATCCTCCAAGTATCAACGAGTTTGGGTGGAGGGATTGGGAGAAATCTAGCTTTTGGAGGCTCAATAAATGCTTGTCTTCAATACTGGTTCGAGCAACCTCTTGGGGAACAAGGGGATGGGCTGTTTATAGCCCCCTCCCCAAACTAGTCATTTGACCCTTTTTCGTGCCTAGCGGTACTACCGCTGGGGTCAGCGGTACTACCTCTACCTGGTAACATGAGCGGTACTGGAGTGACCCAGAGACAGGGCGCGAGCGGTACCACCGCAGAAGTACCGTGGTACTCCAGCAGCGGTACTACCGCGAGTGCCCATCGGTACTACCGCTGGCCACTTCTTCGAAATAAATCAAAGTGGCCGGTGGTAGTACTAGGGCACTACCGACCTAGTACCGTAAATGTTACCGTGAGCAAATTCTCGCTGGCGGTACTTTGGTCGGTACTGCCGGTGGTACTACCACGTCCTGGAAGCAGCGGTACTATCGTCGAGCAAGGATTTGCTCCTACACCAATATGAACACAGTGGTACTACCGAACCAGTACCGCTGGATGCAGTAGCCATTTTCACTCTGGCAGTACTGGGCGCCGTACTACCGCTGTTGTGCAGAGCGGTACTACCGCTGAGGCGCTTGGTACTACCGCTGGATCAAGTTGATCTTGGTGGCTATGTCTTGGAATTCTCTTCACCTTTTTGCGTCTAGTGGATGTTCCCTGAAATACTTTGACGCACTATTAGATTCTTAATAGTGTTGTTATCAACTCCAAAACCTAAGAGAGATCAAAAGATGCAAATGCACTTTCAGCAGTTCCATCCATAGCGGTAGTACCGCTGCTGCAAGCGGTAGTACCGCTGCTCGCGGATCCGCCATGTCACCCAAAGGTATTGCCGAGACAGTGGGGATTCGTGCACTAGGTACTACTAAGGGAATCTATCCAAGAAGGCATCGTATCGAACGAGTCCAACACAAGGATATCTCTAGAAACCCTAGCAATGTCTTCTCACAAGATCAACTAAAGGGAGAGAGATCGGGGAGTTACTGGAGCTCGTCTTCGTGGAGAATGCGTAGGAGACGATCCCCGAACTCTTCCCGACAAGAGAGGGGCAATCAGCAGCCAGAAGGATCCCTCCCTAGCGGTGAGACGAAGCAGCGACAACGGTTTTCTGTGTGGGGTCGGGCGAGGAAGAGTGAAGATAAAATAAACCTCCCTCTCCCAGATCCAATTTAAACCCACGAAAACCTACCGTGGTGGTAGTACCGCCCACCTGGAATTCACGGTACTAGTAGGTAGTATTGTTCCTGGAGTTAGTGCTAGGCACTCGCTCCAGCAACGGTAGTTCCGTTCCTAGTTATCGGTAGTACCAGTGCTCTAGGTACTACTGAAAGTTACAGCGGTAGTACTCCTGCAGCTGGCGGTAGTACCGCTAGCCAGGCTTCTTCTCTTCGAAAAGGGGTCTAAATAGTGATATTTCGAGAAAGAGATAGGTTTTTAGGATGGTACTTCACACTGAATCTTGCAAGATGCAATCAACTAATAGCCAAAAGGGAGTGTGTTTTCCATACACCACAACACAAAGATATAGGCGATGAAAACTAACTTTAGAACCAAATAAGAACCAACTCTTCGTGAAGAAGAGGTTGGTGTCCTAAGCCACCATGTAAGATATTGTGGTATGACTCCACGAAGATGTATCTTGGGTGCATTGTGACTTCTCAACATTTTAGCTCACAATTCAACATTAGAAGAGAGAGATATAAATGAATTAATTTGGGCATAATGGGGGGAGGGAGAGCCCAATGTGTTAGGACAACACTCCCCCTATGGTCATGCCTACTCCTAAACCCAAACACATAGTCAACTATAGGTATGTATGCAAGATCCTCAAGTAAAGCTCCTTGAATCAATGATATTTAGCTCATTCCTCAAGAACATAAATCTTGAATCATCAAGGGGCTTCGTGAATATGTCGGCGAGTCGATCCTTGGTTGGCACATAGGCTAGTGAAATATCTCCATGGGCAACATGATCCCTAATGAAATGATGACGAATCTCAATATGCTTCGTTCTTGTATGTTGCACCGGGTGTAGGCGATATTGATGGTACTCTCATTGTCTCATAGGAGGGGCACTTTGTCACAATGAACATCATACTCTTTGAGGGTTTGCCTCGTCCATAATAATTGAGTGCAAGCACTAGCCACCGCCACATACTGGGCTTCGGCGGTGGAGAGAGATATGCATTTTTTCTTCTTAGAAGACCAACTCACTAAGGACCTACCAAGGAATTAGCAAGCCCCTGAAGTCAATTTCCTATCATCTTATCACCATCCCAATCTGAGTCCGTGTACCCACATAGATAGAAATGTGCCCCCTTTGGGTACCACAACCTAAACCTTGAGGTATGAACCAGATACCAAAAGATCCTATGGACCACCGTCAAGTGGTTTTCCTTAGGAGCCGCTTGATACCTAGCACACACCCCTACACTCAACACAATATCGGGTCTAGAAGCACAAAGATAAAGCAAATAACCAATCATAGAACACTACAACTTTTGGTCCACATCTTTACCATCCAGATTGCGCTTGAGATGACACTTGGTTTGCATTGGACAGACCTTGCCTTTAGCATCTTGGAAGTTGAACCTCTTCAGCATGTCTTGGGTATACTTGGCTTGAGAAATGAAAGTCCCACGAGCCAATTGCTTGATCTCAAAGCCAAAAAAAATTAAGCTTGTAGACATGGTTAGAGAAGTTGGGGTCCTCAAACCACGGAGGTTGCTTAACATATACCTCCTCTTTAAATGGACCATTTAGAAAAGCACTCTTGGCTTCCATTTGTTTCAATTTAAAATTATGCAAAGATGCATATGCAACAAGGATACGGATTGACTCAAGGCGATCCACGAGACAATATATAGGTCTCATCAAAGTCAATGCCTACCACTTGAGAGAACCCTTGTGCCACCAATCTTTCCTTGTTCCTTATGACAATACCATACCCATCTTGCTTGTTCTTGAATATCCACTTGGTGCCAATAAAATTGTAGCAATCTTTTGGCTTCTCAACTAGCTTCCACACATTGTTGCGCTCAAAGTTATTGAGTTCTCCATGCATAGCTTCCACTCAATATGAATCCTCAAGAGCCTCAAACACCTTCTTCGGTTCCACCATGGATTTGTGAGCTTGATGTTCACTAAAGCTTTCCAAATGAGCTCTTGTGGTTCTACTTTATTTAAGATCTCCCAAAACTTTGTCATCCGAGAAATCAATGTTCCTTAAATCTCTTGCAATCCTTTTTCTCATGACGGGCTTCGATCGCCTTATGGATGTGAGGAGGGATCACTTGATCATCTTGATCATTTGGGTCCCCGTATTGACCGGAATGTTGTCCTTGATCATCATTTTGGCTTGCTTCAACATGAGATGAAGAAGGTTGATCTTGGCCTTGACCTTGGCTAGCTTGAATGATAGGAGATCTTGGTTCTTGCATAGGAACTTGGTCAACAAGAGGAGGGTCTTGAACTTGTTCTTGGGTTGGTGCACCACTTGCTCCATTGGCATGTTATTCTAATGTAGACGAGGGCTCTACTTGAGTAGATCATAGTACTTCTCGATCCGCCACAAGTTGTCCCTCAATGGGGCAGAAAATCCCACACCCATTGTTCATATGACTTCTTGAGGTATTTCAACATCTACATCAGAAACACAAAATTGCGCCACTTGGGAGCCATCATTTTCTTCGAACACCACACTACTAGATTCAATGACAATCTGTGAGGCTTTGTCAAAGACTCTATAAGTGTGGGACTCAGCAACATAACCAACATATGTACCCTCAATAGATTTAGCTTGGAATTTATACACACGAACTCCTTTTACAAAATAGAAACACTTACAACCAAAGACACATAAGTAGGAGAGCCGGTTAGATGAGTGACAAGCCGTAGAGATGGCTTTGGCCCAAAGATATTGAGGATACTTGTACTCTTCCAACATGGTCCTAGCCATATCCAAGAGAGTCCGGTTCTTCCTTTCGGCTACACCATTTTGATGAGGGGTATATGGAGTGGAATATTGATGAAGAATCCCCTCTTCACTGAGAAATTCATTTAGGGTGTAGTTCTTGAACTCGGAGCCATTGTCACCCCTAATAGCAATGATGGAAACATTGTGTTGATGTTGGACTTGATTGGAGAAGTCGATGACGGCTTGTTGAGTCTCACTCTTCAACTTGAATAAATAGACCCATGTATATCTTGAGTATTCATCAACAATCACCAAGCAATAATTCTTGCCACCAAGACTTGTCGGGCACAGCACTTAAGAGATCAACATGAAGAAGTTCTAGAATCCTATTTGATGAGATAATGATCTTGCTTGGATGGTGAGAATAATGCATATTTCCTTCAACACAAGCCCTATACACACGATCTTTGGCAAAGGAAACATTTTCTTTTAGTCCGAGGATGTGGCCACCCTTGTTAAGGCTTTGCAAAGTTCTCATGTTGACATGGGATAAGCGGTGATGCCAAAACCACCCCACATCGGCCTTACCGAAGAGACACATCGCTTGAGTGTTGGTTGACTCCGAAAAGTCTACCACATACAACTCATTTTCAAAATGCCCATCGTAAGAAACATCAAGAGTCTTGCTCCACAAGAGGACCACGATGTCAGATTCAAAGAATACGGAAAACCCATCTTCCCTAAAGCACTAACTGAAAGTAAATTAAAACCAAGGGATTCGACAAGCATGACATTTTCAAGGGTGATATTTGGAGCAACAACCACCTTGCCGAAACCCGTTACCTTAGATTTTGACTTGTCTCCATAAGTGATGTGTTTTTTATTTGTATTTGGTATCATCTCCATCATAAGTGCCTCACTTCTGGTCATATGACTTGTACAAACACTATCAAGTATCCATTTTGACCCACAGGAAGCATAGTCCTACAAGAAATCATTCACTTGAGTTAGGACCCGAGGAGGGTCCTCTCGTGTTAGCAACACGGGTATTTGGAACCCAAATAGTGTAGTCAATGTAACCCTCAATAGGACCAACATATTTAGCTTGCACAACACCATAATAATCAACAAATAAGAAATGGTGTGGATTGTTAGTTCCCGCGGAGTTGCTACGAGTGGTCTCGTCCCTTATGACAATACCACTCGCTCCAATATTCTTTGCTTCTACAGGCTTGGCCTTGTTCTTGTTCTTCTTCTTCCTGTTCTTGCTCTTGGCAACATAGTCAAGAACTTGCTTACCATTTTGTGGCCTTGGATCCACTTTTGGACTAGGAGACACAACCTTCTAAGCACTAGGTCCCTTGCCCTTGACTCTTGCTAGATCTTCATTTAACCTAGCATTCTCCTCAATAACATTTGCATGATCACAAGAAGAAGTAGAAGTACTAGGCAAATTGAATTGATTTAGTTGAGTTTGAAGTTGTTCGCGTGACTTGGTAAGGGTAGAGTGTTCACCCTCCAATATTGTGAGCCTTGATGAGCTTCTCTAGCTCCTCGGTTAGTTTTTCATGCCTAACCCCAAACTCAATCTTTTCTTTTTAGCCACTTTATATTTAGCAATTTCACGATCACTGATACGTCATAAATGTATCCTTAATTTCTTATGTTCCATGTTGTTTTCATGCCATATGCTACATGTTTTCCTTACACTTTATGTCATTTTTATCGATTTCTCGGGACTAACCTATTAACAAGATGCCACAGAGCCAGTTCTTGTTTTTTGTTGTTTTTAGTTTCAGAAAAGTTAATCTGGAAATATTCTCGGAATTGGACGATTCAAAAGCCAGAAGTCTTAGCATTCCCGGAGGGTAAAGGAAGTCCGAAGGAGACCCGGAGGGGGGCCCTGGAGCCCCCACATCATGCCTGGGCGCGGGTGGGCCCCTAGACGCGCCTGGGAGTGGTGTGGGCCCCTCGGGCGCCCACCGACATCGCCCTTTCGCCTATATATGCCTCCTGATGCATAAACCCTAAAGAAATCGGCCCCCTTCCACGAAAAGTTCCATAGCTCCGACGCCGCTGCCGGCAAGTTTCGGGGGACAGAAATCTCTGTTCTAGCACCCTATCGGGATGGGGAAGTGCCCCCGGATCCATCTCCATCAACTCCACCGCTATCTTCATCGCCGTTGTTATCTCCTATGCTGAGGAGGGAGTAGTTCTCCCCCGGGGCTGAGGGCTCTACCGCTAGCTATGTGTCTCATCTCTCTCTCCCATGGTGTGATCTTTATGTGATCATGAGCTTTGTAATCTAGTTGAATAAGTAGATGATACTCTTCATCTGTTATGCTACTCAAGTGGTTTTGTGATGAGATCTCCGTAGACACTTTGATCACGGTGTAAAGGTGACAGTGCACCGTGTGGAATCGTCAACAAGGGCGTTCTAGTGCGTTGTAGATTCTTATCCAAGACTTGTATCATTTGATGATTGTAAGGTCCGCCCCAGAACCACTGTTCAAGGACACCTTCGATATGCATACATTCACGATCCCAGATCACACCAGTCGTGAACAACATATCCAGTTGGTACACAGATACAATATCCATTACACGGTTGCATAAACACTTACGAAGGAACATGGTCTCATGACCAAGTCTAACACAACTGCCATGCAGGACAAACACACAACACACACAGCAGAAGAATAACACACACACAAATGCAGTAGAGACCAAGTCACGCTGTAACCTACAGGCTGCTGACCGGGAGACGATCCTAGTTCGCAAAGCCATCATCTCTGTACTCCTCCTCGTAGATTCCTTCTGAGACTCCTTCTCAATATCTGGCACGTTGATACCAGGGACGAAACCAATATGAGTACATTTGAATGTACTCAGCAAGACTTCCATCATGTAACTTACCAAATGCAAGTATGCTTATATGGTGGTATAGGTAGGCTATAAATAGGGTTCACCATCAATGACATGTGTAAGACATACCATAGTTGATTTTGAAAAATCTCTGTATCTTCGTTGAAGAAGATACTTCAAAAGAAAATAATATAGTTTTCTTTCTCTTGTAGATATCGCATGTACAAGAGGTTTTATAAACTCATTTTGTAAAAGAAGGTTTTCTCTTTGCAAAACTTTTTGTAAAACAACTTCTGGCTTTTCATCATCAGTACCTCCACGGTACGAGATTTCCTCCTTTCGATACTTCATGAGTCCAACTCCTTTTTGAAAACATTGACACAATGCTAGCTACATGGACATTCAACTGTCCATATCCAAGGACGTGGCTACTTCGAAATAGTTGTACTCTGTAGAGGTGTACACAATCCACCAGATCCAATACATCCGCCGTGAACAACCACGGACTATAACAACAGTATGTAAACATCGGATAACTGATCCTAACCATCCACTATGTTCAAGCTAGAATGTGTCTATCTCTTCAGTTGAGTATAATCTCCCTGGCACCAGGTCCCACCCTGCCTAGACAGGAGACTCAACTGTCGCCCCGAAGGAGAACTTAATCCCTCACTGGGTATGTCCCGTATCTTCCACCTAGCGACAATCGGTTCGAGGGCTCGACGACCCTTATAGCAAATTGAGATAGAACACACACTAACAAGAACAAACTTCAAGTTAAGCCCCGTGCCCATGTTGAGGTAAAGTGGCAGTACGGTAAAGGTTGTCTGGCGAAGACTAGATTATGTGTCATTTTTGTAAAAACACCATTTTCCCAAAAATGACCACTCCAACATTCCTCCGGTGAATAAGGCTCAGCCTTTTTCTCCGGGTTTTCCATAAAAGCCTTTGTTTTGCAAAAACATATTTTTAGGGTGTCCACTTAGGGACTAATATATTTTATGGTAATAAATACCATGTGGTGGCTATGGGCTTGGTAACACCAAGTATCAACTATTGGTGTAGTAATAGTATATATATAATAGTAGTAGTAGTATTCACTCAAAAATAGTTTTTGGAAATCAAGGTTTTGTAAAACTTTTCAGAAGTAAAACATGCATGATAGATAATGATAATTGTATTATAACAGCAAGCATCAGGATGGCTTGCCTTAAAACTCTTAATGTCCCTGGCCTTGAAGTCGCTTGAACTTGACGCACAACTCCACAACTGCTTCTTCGTCTTCTTCGTTTTCTAGCGTCGTAAAAGAATAAAGACACACTCTTAGAACTAAATACCAAACAACTAAAGAAAACAACACATACAGAAAGCAAACTTATACTAGCGCAAATACTCAAACGTTATCGCGAAAACTGTCTCACATAACTCTCACGGTCCAAAACTATCGTCAGGCAACTATATGGTTGCGAAACCATATCCCACATCTTACATACCATATATGGAGTGGATGCATCACTCTCATAATAAGATATCTAAGAAGCTAAAAGTATAGATTGTGGTTACAAAAGGTGAGGTTACTAAAATACTACAATCAATCAAAGCAATACCCATGGCAGTGGGTATTAACAACACACAAGAAAATCACCGCCAAACAAGTTCATGACTAAACTAATGCTTAGATAACAAGATAATACCTAAGCACAACAACGACGCTAGCACAGAAAATAGCACAAGTACAATACTCATGCTAAGGTAATCACTCAGACAATTTTCCAAACAGCAAACAACACACCACAGATGAATAGACTATTGATTGACTATGCTAATGTCTATTTGAAGTTATGGAATCCATCAATCATGAAAATTTAACAAACAACCAGTAGCTAAAATCAATGGTAACATGTTATAAAAATAACCTAAAACACAATCATTACTCAGAATAATATTCCTATCAAACAATCACAAAAATAGGACTGCATTTAGCATACTAGTAGGGAATTATACACACAAGCATACTATAAGAAATACTTATATTCTACAACTATAGCACATGAAATTCAAGGTTTCATGGCATCAAAACATAAGTAATAACTTCCTAAATATGCTAGAATAAACCATACACTCATAGAATAAAGGAGAACCACACTAGAGAAAAACTACAATCTCTAGTGGTGACACTAGTTCAACACTAAAGAAGCAAACAATGCTACAATGATGCTAAATTCTAAACAAGAAAGTCATGAACATAAATATACTTACTAACATTACAAAAACCATACACATGCTAGTAAGCAATACCATAAAATAATTCTATGAAAACATCTATTAAGCATGCATAAACAAATTCTAGTAGCACATGCTTTTCTAATTAATTTAATAGCAAGCAAACAAAGTATAGACTACACAACCAGTAGCTATGCACTCAATGAAAAGCTAACTAACCCTTTTCAAAAATCCAAACACTCAATTTAAAATCATTCACAAACAATCTATCAATCACAAGGAATTTATTCTACTAGCACACAAATCAATCTAAGCAATCAATAGGGAAACATTTCTTAACATGATACCGCTAAGGATATTATGCTAACAAATGAATCACACCCTAACATACTAGTATTTAAAAATAATAAATAAACTTCTCACTTGCATAAGTGAAACAAACAACCTAGTTTCCATGGTGGAAAATAACCAATCAACCACCTAATAAAACATGTTATTTTCACACACATCTATGGTTGGGGATTTTTATCCTCAACCATAATGCAATGGGACCAGTGGGTTATGGACCTCTGGTCACTCATGAAAAAATAACCTAATAAAGCAATCAATACTAGACTATTCATACTAGTGAAAACAATACTAGGGAATCAAACAACAAAACTTACACATGCTTTGCTACAAAAGAACATGCAAGCTAACAGAGATGATAACTTAAAAATAACGGTACCAAAATGGTACTGGATCCATCTCTAGCGCAGCATAAACTTAGTCAATCAAGCACACAAAGATCTAGCTCACACAACAATTCCAAATAATAAACTAGAAGATAACAATTGCTATTCCTATTTTTATTTAACTTTTCCAAACTTGCACACACTTTCTAAGGTAGATGTTCTGCAAGAAAAAAACTTAATAACAAGTGATATAAACTCTACACATGCTAGGAAACATGATTCAACAATCAAACATTTCATTTCAAACAAAAACACAACTAGAAACAAAAACAGGAAAGTGTTGTTTTCTAGATCTGCCCACCAAAATTAATCTAGAGCTTCAAAAATTAATATCAGCTAGTATTGGATAGATCTAGTCAATATCAAACTCATCCAATTGGATTTACTTCAAAAATCATTTTTAAACTCATTCTAAAAATCACAGAAGATCCTACTGGTCTTTTCCCAAAATGGATGTCATTTCCATTTGGTAGCTCACCTTGATGTGAGGCCAAGTGCTATGGATAGATATGTTCAATAGCTATCCAAAACATTTTAGTTTGTCCATTTTAGTTATTGATTCAAAAAGTTATGTTCAAAACATGTTCATAGACTCTCTGTGGCAAAATATTCACTATGAGAAAAATGTAGTCCAAAACTCAGATCTGCAATTTTTATGTGGTTAGGAACTCATATAGTTAGGTCCAAACATGATTTTTAGTAGATTTTATTTTTCACGGTTAGTATTTTTCATACGTCCAAAGTAAACATTCATGTTTCTGTTAAAAATTGTAAAAGAAAAACAAACACACCACGGGCTGGCTTTGCGTGCGCGTGGCCCAGCTAGGCGCACAGCGCGGCCCAACTCGGCCAGGCGCGCGCGCGGGCGCGGGAATCGTGTCCATTCAAGCGCGGACGTGGATCCAAGATCCAACGGCGCGCTGTCGTCGTCCTCCTCTCTCTCTTCCTCACCCGACGGAAAACGCACGGCGGCGCGGGAGGGCTCGGGTGCTCACCGTGGGGATGAGGGAGGCGAAGGCGCGGGGTTGGCGGAGGTGCTGGGTGTCCGGGGAGCCGAGGGGAGCGGGCTTGGCGGCTGGCTTGGCTCCAGTCGACGGCGCGGACGCAGAGCGGCCACGACGGCGACGGTGACGGCGGCGGCTTCCCTGCAAGCGAACGACCACGGGAGGGAGTCAGGGAGGGTCAGGGAGAGGTGGGGAGGTGATCTAGGGCAGGGAGGAGAGGTGGGAGGGCACGGGTCGAGGCGCACCACCTCGACTTGGAGCACGGTGGCCGGCGGCGATGTTTAGCTCGTGGAGCTCACGGGGCTCGGTTAGGCGGCTCGAGGTCAAAGGGTGGGCGTGTGGGGAGGCAGTGGCGAGAGGGACACGGGGGTAGTGGCTTGTACTCGCGGGGAAGGGAAAAATTCCATGGGTGGGCTCGGGTGCCATGCCAGTGAGTGGCATGAGGGCGCTCTAGGGGCCTTTTTGGTCTTTTTCTTCAAGCTCTGGCTGCCCAAGGTCATGACCACGAAAGGGCAAGTCAAGCCTTGGCTTTTGGAGGCAAGGGGAGGGCAGGGGCTAGTCAATTGGGTCAAAGGTATGGGCTGCCCATACCACTCCACCTCACCCTTCTCTCTCTTATTTTCCTTCATCTACAAGGCTTCTAGAAGCACACCAATGCATCTTGGCTCGAGTTGGTACAGTGGTAAACACACTAGGCATGGTCACACTTCCAAATTTGCAAAGAAACACAAAGAAAAAAATTGTGCAAAAGTGTATCTCTTACTGTTCACAAAAAATCAGTTTAGACTTAGAAAATTTTCTAAGTGTTGGAAACAGATGAAATCATCAAAACGTTGAGTTTGTTTTCAAGGTTCAAATGTTTTACAAAATTTGTTTTCAAAGTGGGAACTTGTTAAACATGTTATAAACTTTCATGAACATCTTTTTAAAACCATTTTTATATAGTTTAAGGCCATGAAAACAAGATGGAAAAAGGTGTACTTTCTGTTTTTCTCTGTTTTTCAAAAATGCCTTTTTCTGCCTTAATTTTATACCACAAAAACAACAAGCAAAAGATAATTTTTATTAACCCAAAAATAAAAGTAAGCTTATGAATTTGTAGTACATATATCAAGGAACAAATAAAATTCAAGAAAACATAAAATAACATTTCATAGCCTAGTGAAAACAAAGGTTGAAAAAGGTACTTTGCTAATTTTTCAGGGATTGTTTTCTATAGAAAACTTAAAAGAAAACTTCCATAAATCATTTTGAAAACTTGTTTTCTTGGATCCAACAAAGTTAAAGTTGGTTTTAAGATGCAAACAAGAATGATCCAAGTCTTGGAATAAAAATCTACTCAAGTAATAATAGGAAAACATCAGGGAAAAAATATCAGGAAAAATAATAGGAATGTCTTTAGAAACATTTGGTATTGGTTTTATAAAGAAACAAACCTTGTTTTACAAATATGATTGAGATCATAAACACATGTTAGTTCAAATAATCATGTTGTAAAAATAATTGTTGGCCCTAATTTTTGTCTTCTTGAGCAAAGTACAAGAATCCAAAAACTGGGGTGTGACAATGATGCCATGTGAATCGCTAGAAACATGTGAAGTGTATGGATAACCCAATAACAAAAGTTTCGTAAGGGGACTGGAGCAGGCTACCATGAGACAAAAGATCCTCTTTCTAAAGAGATTCGATTCGGAACTCTTATATGTCCAAGGTCAATATGGAAATTCTTTCAGTGGTTTTCCCTTACTTTGTCTGTGTCAACAAACAATTCGAAATACCTCGACTTTTTCAGAATAGGTCCGAGTCAAATATCAATGATTCGAAGCACTTATTTTTCCATTACACTATTTCGGAAACCTAAGGACTCGATCGTATGGATATGGAAAATACAGGATTTATGATCCTAGCGGGAAAAGGAGGGAAACGGATACTCAATTTAAAGTGCGTAAACATAATTCCATACTCGATCTCATAGATTCCTATAGAATTCTATGGAAATCCGTATTCGATGAAAGTCGTATGTACGGCTTATATCTTGTGTTGGATGACCCTATGAAATTGTGGCGTTTGTTTAGTACTAATTCAGAGCGCTCATAGTGACAGCGTGGGGTGCCCTAGAGAAGGAATACAGACTTGAGGAGTGTTGTTACAGCCCTACGCTTTGGATTGGTGTTTTTTATCCGACCGGAGAGTGGTTCGGAGTAGCATAGTGAAGAGATGATATTTATGCATTCAATTATGTTATCATTGTTGAGAGTGTCCACTAGTGAAAGTAGGATCCCTAGGCCTTGTTTCTAAGCATTGAAACACCGTTTAGAATCTGTTCTGCTACATGTTTGCTTGCTTCCATTTTTATTTCAGATTGCTACTATCACTTACAATCATCCATATTACTTGTATTTTACTCTCTCTTTGTCGAACTAGTGCACCTTTACAACTGACAATTGTATTAGGTGTGTTGGGGACACAAGATACTTATTGTATCGTAATTGCAGGGTTGCTTGGGAGGGATACCTTTGACCTCTACCTCCCTGAGTTCGATAAACCTTGGGTAATCCACTTAAGGGAAACTTGTTGTTGTTCTACAAATCTCTACACTTGGAGGCCCGACACTGTCTAAAAGAATAGAAGCATGCGTAGACATCAGTCACGTTCTTTAGTGAGTTTAGACATTAACTCATTATGTGACTCTTCAATAGACTCAAGTTTCTCCTCAAGAGATACTCTAAGCTCATGTTCTTTCTCAAGAGCATTTGAGAGAGAGCCCTTTTCAATGGCATCTTCTCTCGGTCTCACATTTCTTTTCAAGAGCCTCTTGGGCCTCTCCCAATTGACTCATGAGGAGGTCAAAGTACCTCATGATCTCACCTTGAAAGTTAGACATAAATAGACCCAAAGAGGAAATTTCATATTCTACACTAAGACTATCAAGGTTGTTCTTTTCATTTTGAGTATTAGAGTTGGAGGAATATGATACCTCGGTGTCCTTTGCCATGAAGCACTTTGCAGAGGGTTAAGGAAGATCATCATTGGGGGATTCAAAGAGTGATGGAGACGATGAAGATGCAATAGCAATAGCAGCCACTTCACTTGTGTATTCCTCTTCTTCCTCGTCAGCGGAATCATACTCTTCTTGAGTCACAAGCACATATCTTGAATATGGTTTATTGTTGAAAGGTTTCTTCTTAAAGTGAGGCTTCTTGTGAGGGAGCTTTGAATTGTTCTTGAGAACAAGCTTTCCTCCTTGACTTTCCATGTTCTCAAAAGGTCACTCGGCAACAAAGTGATACTTATCTTGACAATTAAAACAAGCCCTCACTTTTTGAGTCCCTTCCTTGCCATAGCTTGACTTTTTCTTCTCTTAAATATATGCCTTGTCCTTGGGAGGGTTCCTCCAAAAAATTTCAACCGCAAGAGCAATGAAGTCCTTAAGCACGGGATCATACTCTTGATCATTTAGTGGAGCCAAGTCTTCCCTCAAAGCAATCTCTTCTTGTTGACCCACCATCTTGGTCACAACCTTGGCCTTCAATGCAACGGAGGGCCCTTTGTGCATTCCAATATCACGAGCATGATTGTCTTGAGCAAGCTTTGTTTGAACTTGAAAGGAGACCATCTCTTGCATAACCTCACTTGAAGTCATGAGATGGTAGTCGTGTCTTCCTTGAAGGCTCTTAAAGTCCAGGGGCTCAAATGGCATGAGGGCACTCACATACTTCCTCCATATACAAGCATCATCAATATGAGTGGCACCAAGACCACTAAATTTGGTAGCAAGGGTCTTGAGTCTTTGGTACATGTCCTCATGGCTTTCACCATCATGCATATAGAACCCTTTGGCCTCATTGCTCAAGGCATCCAACTTATTCCTCTTCATGCTTTCATTGCCCTCAAACATGGAGATAAGAGCATTCCATGTTTCATTGGTGATGGAGAATTGTTGAATGTGCGGCATGATCTTTTCGCCTGTGGCTTGTTGAATCATGTGCAAGGAGGTGTAGTTGAGTTGGCAATCTACCACTTGTCTTCTTGTCAATTTATTGGGTCATGAGGCTTGTATCCGTATTTAGTGACTATCCATAGCTCAGTACAAGAAGAGTTCAGGTGAGTTTTCATGAAATATTGCCATTGACCAAAGGAATGTGCATCAATTTTAGGAGGGTCACCTCTGTTGCTTATATGAGGATGTGGGATAGGAGGATCTGGAGAGTACCGTCCGGTGACATTGTGGTAATCCTCCTTTTCATCCTTTCCCTTAGAAGATGAGTTTTTCTTAGAGGATGGAGCTTCACTTTTATTTGCTTCACCCTCATTCTCATCATCCTTATCATCCGGAGGACTCGAAGATGCAGATGTCGGGACCTTGGCTTTCAAGAATTGCGTCATCAAATCACGCTATTACGTAATTTTGGCATCCATGGATGAGGTCAAGGAAGCTAGCATTTCCTTGAGATCATTCATGGTGTCCGGTGTCGCGGGCTCGGTGGTATCCCATTCGATGGCCATACTAAACTCTTAGGCGGTTAAGCCCAAATAAGAGCCGACACTCTGATACCAATTGAATGGATAGTATGGGTACCTAGAGGGGGGTGAATAAATGGTAATTACAATTTAATTCTTTTTCTATTTAGGCTTGACACAAAAGTAAATTCTTTATATATGCAACTATGGTGAATTTACCTATATGACAAGAGCAACACTAAGAAAGATACAAACACAAGGTAAAGGTAAAGGATAGAGGTAACTGATAACAGAAGCACGCGGAGACAAGGATGTATTCCCGAGTTCCTCCTTTTGAGGTGAGTACATCTCGTTGGAGGGGTGTGAGTTTCGCCATGAAGGCCTACTCAACGCCACAAAGGCCTCACCCTATTCTCCGATGAACTTCGCCACAAGGGCCTAGTTCACCTTCCACTATTGATTCCATTCAAGGCGAAAATCAGTGTCTTTACAATGAGCTTGAGGCACACACCCACAACCGAATTGGGGGCTCCCAAGAACACCAACAATCTTGTTACAGTCAATAAGTGAGCAACAATGGAGTCTAGATTTTCCACAGGGAAACCCTAGACTAGAATCCTTGAAGTCAATGAGGGAGAAATGAAGAACGGGTTGGTGAAGAGGTAGATCGGTGCCTTCTCCTTCAATCCTCCAAAGATCAATGAGTTTGGGTGGAGGGATTGGGACAAATCTAACTTTTGGTGAGCTCAATAAATGGGGACTTCAATGCTGGACGAGCTACCTCTTGGGGAAGAAGGGGATGGGGTATTTATACCCCCTCCCCAAATATAGTTGTTTGACCCATTTTTAGCCTGGCGGTACTACCACTGGTGACATCGGTACTACGCTGGTATCCCCAACGGTGATAGGGTGTGCTGCATACTGACGTCTGGCGGTACAACCTGAGAAGTACCGCTCTGTTCCAGCAGCGGTACTACTGGGAGCGTCCACGGTACTATCACTAGCCACCCACTCGATTTTAAATCAAAGTGGCTGGCGGTAGTACTAGGTTACTACTGTCCTAGTACCATAAAGGATACCGTGAGAAAAAATCCTCTGGCGGTACTTTGCACGGTACCTCCAGCGATACTACAACTTTCCTGATGGAAGCGGTACTACCGCTAAGTGTAGCGGTACTACCGCCATGGAAACCTTTGCTTCGAATTAAACCACTTATCCGCAGTATTACTAGGACAGTACCGCTGGAAAGAGAGAGCAATTTCTAGCTGGCGGTACTTCTGGCGGTATCGCCCGCGGTACTGCCGCTTCCTAGAGGTAGCGGTACTACCGTTAGGATGACCCGTACTACCGCTGCAGTAAGTTTAATTTGTTGGCTTTAGCTTTTAAATCTCTTCCTTTTTGCGTTGCTTCGATGTTTCTTGAAAGCACTTAGACGCGATATTAGTATCTTAATTATGTTGTTATCAACTCCAAAACAATTAGAGAGATCGATGACTTTCAATATACACTACAGGGTATTTACCAATTATCTGATGAATCATCTACGCATAGTTAAAATCATTTGGGGTTCATCCGTTATATGCACACCGATGAATTATCTAGGCATGGTTAAAATCATCTAGGGCCTTTACAACAATAGGAGCTCAAATGTGTTACCATATAACAAAATGATTATTCCTATAGAAAAATCATACTAGTATTCAACACAATACGATATATGTACAAAACGAAGAGGGGGAAGAGGAGAGCGTATGCCTCCTCTCGGGACAGGGGCGGCAACGTCGCTTGGTGCCGGTTATGCACGTAGATTCGGGGCCTGCGATGGTGACGGCGCTCGGGGAGGGCGGAAGCGGCTGCGGCGCTCGGGGCGGCGGTGCTTGGGGCTATGTCCAGAAGCGAGGGAGTATGTTTTTTATCGATCTGAAATGAGGCCCCGGGACCTTGGTGTGCCCTAAATAATCACAGGTCAATCCATACTGGCACGCGTGCGCGTCGAAGCGCACGCTTCTACTAGCTAGATTACTGGCAGCGTGTGTGGACCACACCACGGGATTCTACTATGTCCGGTCTCACCCACATGGCTTGGCGGGATGTTCATGTATAGTTTAATCATGAGCACTGTTTAATCCCTTGCATGTAGCATGGCACAATTTAATCATGAGCACATAATAGTGAGAACATAGAAAATAAGCCTCGGTTTCGGTATTAGCCTCAATATATCTAAGGACAACAAATTCGTAGAGTCGGGGTCACTATACCAAATACAATGCATAACAAATCTTTAAATACAACTTCGGTACAGTGGCACTAGCCCCGTGACATAGGTGCCAAAGTGTTCAAAACCTCAAATATAAGCCATAAACTTAACAAATCCACAAATCTAAACCCATGTCTCATTGAAATACCCAAATCGGTTGGGTATTGAACCCTAACTGAACGAAATCATTGTGTCAAAATCTTGTTGCATGTATAAACTAGATCAAATCGACGAATACGACTAAAGATCAAACCACTGACGTACATTAAACCCTAAAAATACGTAGATCTATCGTGCATGTTATACTAAAGAGAAATCGGATTCAATTTACAGATCTACGAGGCATATGAGAGGTTAGAGATCATCATATCGCTATGGACGAAGCCGTCAAGCACGACGGGATGACGCGATGTCGTCGATGCCGATGAAGATCCTGCCTGCTGATGGAGAGAGAGTAGATGGTCAGCCTTTGTCTTCCGCCAAAGATAGCCGCCACGGTACTCCCGATGTGCCGGCGAAAGGGAAAATGTCGATGAAGAGAAGAGACGGGTGAGTGGAGTGAGTAGAGTGGAAGGGGGAGAGTGAGCGATGAGGGGATTTTATGGCAGTTCCCGAATCTACGCGTTTTCTCCCGCCCTTCGCCGCGCCACCCGCGAGACACTTTTCGCTCGTACAGAAATGGCTCCACAGAAATTTCCGTCGTTCCTCTCGGACAAATTTTTGGGTTGCTTTAAGTTTGTTATGATGCAGGCACAGTCTTCGGCCTATCTAACAACTCAAATTTGCATCCACGGGCCTGTATGGAGGGCTCTCGGCCAACCAAACCCGCCCAGGTGAGAAGTGACTTTCCTGTCTATAGCGTGGTATGTGGTATGGTATCTGTAACCGACTCTGTCATTTTTTGAAGCTGTGTGATTCCTATCTTCGTATGCGTTATGCAAGTGCGTGTGTGTATAGGTCTACGCTATACTCGAAGTTTCTAATAATAACTAGGTGGACACCATTGATGAGCTATCTTATTATGGCTCTATACGAAATGAAAAGGTCAAAGAATTTACTCTACCATCTTTGTACAACATTGCATAGATATTATTTGTTATGTTTGCGGAAACTAAATAATTATGATGGTTTGTTAGCATTTTGGATATTGCATTTGCTTATATATTTCTCTTGTGCTTATTCGTGATACTCACGGTTTCACGTTTACGTGTAACTTTTGATGGCATTCCCTCTATACAAATGTGCAACATTGCGTGTTTTTCTCTGAAACATCAACAATTCTGAGTTTTGCATTTTTTTCATTACAACAAAAACTTGTTTAACCTAATTCCGTTTGCTTTCGAAAAGAAGCCTCAATGAGAATTACTTGGCAAATATTGATGAACAAATGACATGTACGAAACACATAGATGGTGTAACGGTAACAAATAAAATCTTTGACCTTTTCATTTCGTATAGAGCCGATAATAAGATAATATTACGGCCGATATTCACAGTAAAGGTAATATTCCAATATTTCCTGAGTGAGCCATGTTGACCAATCAATTAGTGTTATAGAGACGGCGTAACCCTAACCCTCTCCCTCGCGTGGCGGCGCCGCGCCGGGGAGGCAGCCAGGCCTCCCGCTCCGCCCCAGCCCCTAAGCGCCTTCCCTACCGCCGCCGTCGCCGGGCAAAGCCCCGGTGGCGCGGCGGCGGCGGCGGCTTCCCTCAACCACCGGAGACAGGGGGCGGCGGATCCTCTCCTTCTGCTGGGTCGGTTGTGAGGCGGAGGCGCGATGACCTCGGCGAGCCACGATGGCTGCAGGCGGCGGTGCTATCGTGCGGCGGCGACGACGGAAGCCGGGCCTCTGGGCTTCAGGCGGTGTTCTGCTGCCCACGGTGCTGCCTCGTCGGTCTACCATGGTGCCTCCCGTGGGCCGCTTCTGCTTCACGAGGGCGCCTAGGGTTTCTTCCCTAGGCATGGTGGTGGTGGTCTCCCCTTTCGCCGGAGGAGAGCGGCCAGTATTGTGGCTAGGTTGGCAGATCTCGCGATCCGTCATCTAGTCCCCAACGGCGAGGCGTGGCTGCCGGTGAAAGCTGGCCGGACTTCGGTCATGGCGGACGATGGCGGCGCCGTGTCGTCGCTACCTTGTTGAAGGCATCGTTCATGCAGCCTGCTGGGAGTCGTTTCGCAGCGTCGGGGCTGCGAGACACCAGAATAAAGGTGGTGGTCCTAGGGTTTCCCATCGCGCGAGGACGAAGATCTGCCTGATGTAGGTCCTCTTTGATCAAGCTGGGGTGTCGACCCGGAAGGCTCCGCCGGCGAACTCCCTTGGGCGATGCCTGGAGATTGCTAGATCGGTGGAATTCGGTCGCAATGCATGGTCATCGAAGGTGAGATTGGAGGACTAGCAATGGTGTTCGGAGTCTTTGCATCGATAGGGAACTGGCTTGGAGTTACAAGATTCGTGGCAGCCGTATGAAAGAGGGGGCGACAACATGCGTGAAGTCCAAAGTCCTACCTTTCAGGGTGAAAGCCCAAGGTCTGGCCTTAATTGTTTGTGCCTGGCACTGGTCTTCTTGGAGCCGTTGTTTTGAGAGCGAGGATTATCTTCAGGGTGAAAACCCAAGGTCTGACCTTAATTGGTTGTGCCTGGCACCGTTCTTCTTGGAGACGTTGTTTTCGGAGAGATGGACATCAGCTGTTGTTTAGGCGGACTGCGAGGACTGTAACTCTGTAGCGGGACTTTTCTTTTTATTTCTTCTTTTTACTGTCTTTCGGCTGTGCATCCATTGCGTTGTTGCAGAGGCCGGGTGTAATTTGTATCTCCGCGATATTAATATACTTCCCTTTATAAAAAAAAAATCCTGTGTGAGAGAGAACTCTCGAGATGAGAGAGAGAGAGAGGGGCCATCTGTAGATAGAGAGAAAGGCTCCCTCGAGGGGCCTCTGACGCACAACGGTCCCTGCCGTTGAGCTGTGGCGTTCAATGAATCAGCATTTTGTGCAAGGGACACAAACAAAAGCCAGTTGGGAAGGATCAAGTGAGTATTATTAGCGCCCGGACGGTACTGACAGAGAGATCACGCTTGGATTTGTGCACCTGGTCCTGGCCTCGATGAGTGTACGAAAAACTGTGCGTTCGCCAACTTTCTTCCGTTTCTTGAGATCGAGCGTTCGTCCTACGAACTAACAGCCTGGTAGTGCTATTGGGAGGCCCAGCTAGCCCCCAACTCCAGCTTCTCCTTGCTAGTAGATTCCAAATTCAGTTAGCTGCGGGTAGCATACGAGAATTCTTGGACCAAATCATTTTCTGAAGAACTGATATTCAGTTAGCTGCGGGTAGCATACGAGAATTCTTGGACCAAATCATTTTCTGAAGAACTGATAGACACATTCTACCAATCAAGTCGCTGGATCTTTCCATCCAAAGTAGAAACTGGGGAAAAAAATGCGATTTCAGATATAGCAGGAAACACAATAAGCATGTGGAATGCTCGTCCAGTGACAAATGCATGCATCTGTGACATATAATTGGCCTGCGAGATGGATAGTGCCCGGCAATGTGGCTGCTTCACTGGAATGTCCTTGCGCACAGTATTCAGAAAGCATCATCATGTGCTTCAGTGTTAGCGGACAGACTGGAATCATACGCTAGGCACATCAGTACGGAAGTATCATCGAAACGTACATGCATCGGTATTATTGGATACAGTTCTTTGTTGATAAGGAAGAACCTCAGCCACAGCTTGTTTAACATCCAAAAACACAAAAGGATGTAGACGAAAAGCTTCGACAGAGTTAAAAATGCACTCACAATAGACCTCGGACCGTTTCTTAGGGCGGTAACACACATCCGAGACGATTGTCTCAACAAAAATCCGAGACGATTATTCACCAAATGGCTGCACAGATGACCTGCTTTTGTGTATAGTAGGATCAGAGGTTCTTATGCCTATTCAAAGAATCTACAGGTTCAGAACGGAGAGCTGATGGGGTCTTTCTGCAGTGCCTTCTTCACCAGCTCGGTTTGCTCCTGCACGTGGACGGAATAGAAACCTGTAGCTGTGGCTGCGGATGGGGCCCTTCCGGCATACTTGATGTCATCTATGGAGCCACGACCAAGCACCCTCATCGCGGTCAGCAGGCGAGGACTGATGTAGGTGTACGCCCCCATGTTCATTGGTTCTTCTTGGCACCAAACAATCTCAGCATCTGCACAACACAAACACACAGATGATTGTGAGCCTAGTTTTTGCATCACTAGGATTCGCCATCTTTTTTGCAATTAGGTACTAGGATTCACTGCAGCAAACGATATGAGTATTCTCGTTCCTACCAGGCTACTGGATCAACATAAGCGCATTTTTTTACTAGAAACAAGTAAGCCAGTCAATAAATGATACACAGGTAAGCACTATTTAATCGGTCACTTATTTAGTGTTCCTTATTTAGGATTGACGGAGGCATCGCACGATAAAATTGAGCACATTCAGGGTTGACGAAGCATCGCACGATAAAATTGAGCACCATGTAGCACCTACTCTGTACTAATATCCCAAGAACTTATCATTTCCATCTTTCTTTTCCTGTTCTATCCCTGTTTGTCTTGAATGCTCCCATGCCCATTCAAAATAATTCCTGGTTAGTTAGTTAGAAGAGTAAATCTATATTTTCTCTCCCTAATGCAATAACAAGCAACCCATTTATACCTTGCCGTCACGGAAAATAATACTACTAGAGATAGTGACTCGATGGAAATATTTGAGCAATGTAATTTTTCCCCACGTACTTGGATATCTCTTCAACTCGCGCTGAATGAGGTCGTAGGGGAATGGACAGAGCTGTTCAACTCTACATATAGCAACATCATTATGATCTGATTTCTTTCTTTCTTCATCCAATTCATAGTAAACCTGGATCATCGGAAAGTTAGTTATAAAATGGCTAGCTGAAGAAGAGAGCCTGCAAAGGTACAGCTTCCAGAAGAGTATTTTGTTTTAGGATGAGCTTCCAGAAAAGTGATTCATAATATACCTTTCCAGAACAAAGAACTAGACGTCTGATTCCTTCCTCAATGTCCTTATGGTCATTCCGGTCTTTTATTAGACGCTTGAAGCGTGTCCCTTGCTTATCAAATCCAGGGTGGCCGGCCAGATCATCAAATTCAGATAGACTGGATTTGCAGTCCTTGTGACGAAGAAGGTTCTTTGGAGACATCACAACTAAAGGCTTTCTGAAATCGCGGTGTATCTGGAAACAGAAAAAACCATACGCTGATGCATACTAAGATGGCTGTGAACGCCAGGAGGGGTGAAGTATAAGATTTTCACCTGTCGACGCAGAACATGGAAATAGTTTGCAGGAGTTGTGACGTTCACAACCTGCCAGTTGCACTGCTGGATTTGATTCCTCATTGTTGGATCCATCTCAGGTATAACATAAGGGTTATCATCACTCATCTGCAGTACAATTATTGATGTTCATGAAAAGGGAATATGATTAAACAAAAAGGTATAGGCGTGCAAGCACCCATGACTCAGGCCCAGGAAAGAAACAATTGTTCAGTTCAGCAGAGTTGCATTTATATTAACAAAATATGCAATTTAACATTAAAAAATCAGAAGCATAGAATGAACTACATTTGAAAATATTTCTCCAATTATCCATGACTTTCGGCTCTCGCACGTTGTGGAGTACAACTCATAAGTTGCATAGTATAGAAATACAACTAAATCCATCAGTCTGGTATAGTTACGACTTTCTAATCAAATAGGGGAAACCCAATACAATATTCTGCACAGTCAGTAACATGCACTCTCATTAAGAGGTATATACTTGACATGTTGACTAATGGGACCTACATGTCAGCATGAAAAAAAAAACTTTTATTTGTAAAGTTTTTCTCATAGGCAAATGACATCATAATATATATAGTAATATGTAGAGTGCATAGTTATGACAGTTCCAGCACTGTGCATGTAAGTCATGATAAAACTGTGCAAGAGCTAATTTACATTGAGAGCTCATGTCGTATGTGCCTTATATGTGCATGTATAATACAAGTACTTTTTAAGCACGAGAGATACTCGTGGCCACATCTTTGCAACCACAGTAAAATGATACCTGAAGGAAGCGCTCCATTCTTGCACTAGAATGTTCAGGCCCCTGACCGTCATATCCATGAGGAAGGCAAACGACAAGCCCTGTCTGGCGTAGCCATTTCGCCTCCCCGCTACTAATGAACTGATCAAAGATCACTTGAGCTCCATTTGAAAAATCACCAAACTGCGCTTCCCATAGAACCAGTGAGTTTGGGTTCTCCATTGAATAGCCCAACTCAAAGCCCAGAACAGCAAATTCTGACAGGGAACTGTTCAAATTGTTGCACACATCAGGTCATAATAAAGTCAGATCAATATAAAAGGGAAATGCACGAAGTGAGGACAAACCTATATATTTGAATACTTATATCAGATGACAAGGTTATGACTTGGTAAAGTGCACCCCAGAAAAGCAGTTTCTATCTAAAATTTCTAATTCAGTCAGTTAAGAGAGTATAAATCAGTTGGTTCAGAAATTCCTCTTATTCTTTTGTTACTTCAGATTTTTTAATAGTTCAAGACAGTTGTGAGTTAGAAAACTATAAAACAACGTTCTAAATCAACATATTCATTGTACTCCGATTATTCCATCTCAGTATTGATGATGTTTCTTTAATTACTCCCTCAGTCCCAAAAAAAGGCGTATATGTTGTAGTGTATATATTTAGTATGGTAGATGTTTATACTTGTGTCTATAAATTGGTCAAACTTACAAGGCGTTGAATTTTAACTACAAATATCCGCCTTGTTTTTTTTAACGGAAGTAGTATCTATTTATCTAGATCATCGCGGAATTTATAATGCTCCAAAATTATACAACATCTAACCATGCTTCTATCACTGACCAACATGTCTGCTATACTTCTCACTTGTGCGGATCAATTCAACAGATACAAACCCTGTCGCGCTTTGTCAGCAAACAATGCACGTATATTGGCAGTACAACACTTAAGGACGAATCTACAAAGTTAGTTTTGGCAAACCCAAATTGCATCTTTGGTAAACTGTTCTCCTTAGAAACAAACGGTGCATGATCATTTCTCCTTTTCAGAGTGAATTGGTCAAATCCATACGTCCACTATCAAATTATCATTACTAATGGATCATGGCAGCCTGAAGTTTTCAATGTGCATATGCAATCGCTCACTATGTGGAACATAAAACTAACATTATACCTGAACTTGCTGATACGTTTTTTGGTCAACCCGTTTATGCTGATTTTATATTTCATTCTAAGAAGTGTAACTGAAGTAACCATGTGCATCCCTAACCAGAAAATTAGCAGACACCAATTCATACCTGTTGCTTACAGTAAATAGTTCCTCATTTTGGTTCATGACAAGATGATCGAGTGGACAGTACTGCTCTCCAGTTTCCTGGTCATGGATGACAGAATGGCGGTGGCTGAAAGTACCCCTCTCAACATCCTGGCCACTTAACCTAACATGGTTCCCCTCAATTATAAGAGTTGCAAAAGCAAGTGCTTCACCCACTGCCCAATCAATGCCTTCCCCTGTCTCAATCATTTGGCGACGAAGATCAAAAATCTTCTTGACGGCCCTGTGAGGTTTGAAAGTTTCTGGCAGAGTTGTCATGGCTTCTCCAACACGTTTTAGAATCTCTGGCTTGACACTGCATGGTCGTAAATGCATAACATCAAATACGTATGCACAAAATTTGGAGGGAAACACAGTACACAATCATCAAGCTGTAAGGAAAGAATTCTTTACCCGGTGTTTCGGATACGTGAAATCTGTTCTGGGGACTTAAACCCTGTCCAGTAAGCTGAAAGCCAGTCCCTCTTGTTGGGGATATCATCTTTGCTCTTTTTGAATTCCTCATTCAGTATTGTGCTGACTTTCTTGTGTAACTTGTCGATGTCTTCCCTGGAGATCTTCCCCGATTCTAACAGCTGGTTTTGATATATCTCAAGCGCACTCGGATGGCTCCTAATTACCTGACATAGATTGAAAGAAATTAAAAAATGTAAACGGATACATGTTGCATGGATAGTATCAGTATGTCAATGTTAGTGCCAACTTATGGCAATCGTTCTACTTCTGCACACCAATTTAGGTAAGATATCTTTATTCAAAAGCTAAGAATGGTCAGAACTGTGATCAAGAACTGAAAGAATTTAAGAGCCGTTTCTTTTTGTTTGGAGATGGGAGTGGTTATACCTTGTACATTTTAGGCTGGGTGAAGGAGGGCTCATCAATCTCATTATGCCCAAACCGACGGTAGCATACAATATCCACCACTACATCAGAATGAAATGTTTGCCTCCACTCCGCAGCAAGCTCACATGTACGAACCACTGCCTCCAAGTCATCACCGTTCACATGGAAAATTGGAACTTCCAATGCTTTGGCTACATCTGTGCAATACTGTGAAGACCTCCCCGACATCGGGTCGGTAGTGAATGCAACCTGATTATTTACGACAAGATGAATTGTCCCACCGGTGGTGTAGTTTGGAAGGGCACTGAGATGCAAGGTCTCGTACACAACGCCCTGCCCTGAGAAGCTTCCATCACCATGCAACAGCACCCCGAGATTCTTGGTCCTGTCAAGATCATTGGAATAGTACTGTTTTGCTCTGGTCTTCCCGGCAACAACAGGATCGACTGCTTCCAAGTGACTTGGATTTGCTACCAACGACAGATGGATATGTTTTCCACCCCTGGTAGGCCTATCATATGAAGTTCCTAGATGGTACTTGACATCACCGGTCCCTGTATACAAACCCTCCCCCTCATTGACAGGCTTGGTACCACCGCTGAACTCACTGAAGATCTGCCGCAGCGGCTTCCGGACGACGTTTCCCAAGACATTCAGCCTGCCTCTGTGTGGCATCCCAATGACAATGCTCTCTACACCAAGATCAGCTGCCCTGTCAAACATCTCCTTCATACCAGGAATCAATGTCTCTGCACCTTCGAGGCCAAACCGCTTTGCGGTGGTCCACTTCTGTGCGAGGAAATTCTCAAACTGCGTGCTCCAGATGAGCCTATCGAGCATGACCTGGCGACGATCATAGGTGTACTCCCTGGGGTTAACTGTCTCGATCCTCTCCCTGAGCCAGTTGCACTTTTCGCGGTCAGCTATGTGCATGTACTCGTAACCGATGGTGCCACAGTAGGCCTGCTCCAGACGTCCCAGCACAGAACGAAGCGTCTGCACTGGCCTATTCTCCGACAGGAAGCCAGCCATCCTCCAGACCCCGAGGAAGAACTCCCGATCCAAATCGGCCTCAGAGAAGCCATAGAAGGCGGGGTCCAGGACATCCGGAACGGCGCGCTCCTCCAGGCCAAGAGGATCGAGCTTGGCCTTCATATGGCCACTCACCTGGTACGCCCGCACGAGCAGCAGCAGCCTCATGCTCTCCTGGATCGTCTGGCCGGATATGCCTGGGGACGTGGCGGCCTGGCCGACGAAGTTGCGGAAGAAGTTGTCCCAGGACTCGTCGACGGAGGTCGGGTCCGCCTCCCACGCCCGCTGCAGCTCCTCGAGGTAGACGCTGCTGGTCCCATCTAGGAAGCTGTCGGTGAGGCGCGAGAGCGGCACGGCGCGGGGCTCCGGCGCGGCGTACCGCCGGGGGATCGTCGAGTGGAGGTACCGGCGCGCAGGGGCGGAGAACGGGCTCGCCGGAGCACGCGACAGGTTCCTACGCAGCGCCACCCGGGCTATGCCCGACGCGGCCCGGAACCACCCCATTCTTCAGATCGAGTTCCCTCCCCCGACGCCAAATCTAGCCGCGGAAGACTGGATAGATTGGAGAGAAACAGAAAAGTGAATTAGAAAAAAAGGAAAAGATCGGAACAAATCAGATAAGTTTAGGGTTCGTCACCTGCAACAAAAGATATCTACCCAAACTAATTTCCGGACGGATCTCCACTCTTGGGTGGAGAGAGGGGAATGACGCTGCGGGGGGGAAGAGGAAAAAGAAACGAGGATAAAGGGGCGAGGAGGATATATTCGATAGTTCGTTGGTCGTTTCCGCACAAGAACGTGGATTCTCCGGGATGTTTTTCAAACAGGGCGTGGATGGCTGGATGCATTGCAAAAGTTATTTCTTTTTGGCCCTTCTTTGCGATTTTAGGCTGGACGCTTTCGTAAGAATCATACTCCCTCCGTTCCAATGAATAAGGCGCGCACGCTTTTCGAGATTTGCCTTTGACCAAGAATTGATCTATATATATAATAGTATTTGGTATAAAATCAATATCATTAGAAAGTGTTTTTCACTACGAATCTAACAATATCAAAGTTGCACTATATAATCAAGATATTGTTACTTAAATCTTTCGGTCAAACTTCGTCTTGAAATGCGTGCGCGCCTTATTCATTGGAACAGAGGTAGTATTGTTTTTTACTTTTTTTCATGAGCAACAAGGGCACCTATAACGCGGCCTCTTAACCAGGCGCTAAGTAATTTAATCCCAGCCGCTTTGTGCAATTCCTGATCCTTATTTTGCCATCAACCATTAACCAGGGGCCTAGCGCATAAATATCAGCCTACAAATTAGGATGCAAGCGGACCACGTTTAAGCAAATCTTAACTAACCAAAATAAGCGCCCTCATAAGGGGTTGTACATGGCCTAACATAAGCTTCCCTATTCGACGGTGACTCGTCTGCGAGTGTCGACGAAGAGTAGTGCCTACGCTTGCAACCATTTTTTTTCTTATTACTATGATATAGTTGCTCGTGCGTCTAACCATTTTATCGGAAAAAATGACTTTCTTTTCATTTGTTTGAGATTTCTATTAAGTTTTATCCCTTAATTGAATCTTTATTTGTTTTTTTGAAGTCTCGCGGAATCCACTTCTAGGTCAGACTGGTAAGAGCCCACAATATGTAGCCAAAAGTGGTTTCCTTTTATTATTTTGGCTTTACAAACTAGTTCCCTAGGCAATGAGGCTAGTTCTAAAATAGGCAAAAGTGGGAACCGGAGCCAAATTCTCCTCATCCTATAAAATATTATCTCTGTTCTTGAAAAAGCATTTCCCCATATTATATTTTGATGTTTGTTGACAACACAATTAGAGACTTAATGTGTGCTAAGTGCTCCACGAAATTATTGTGCCTAATCTCTACACATTGGTATTATATGATCTAGTATTAAAGCCCGTTGAAATCACTTTGAAGAATCAAGCTTATTGTGGGGTTTCTGTCAAAAGCGGTACTACCGAATGGATGGTACTGCCGGGTTTTTCGGTATTTGATACTGGAACGTCTGTGACTGGTTTGGCAGAATTCGGCATTACCGGCCTTGCCCGGTAGTACCGTGTGTAGAGGAAGGCCAAGTGTTATCGAACCTGCAGTGTTGCTGAGGAGCGATACTGCCGTTGCCGTGCGGTAGTACCTAGTTTTTCAAGAATTGGTATTGGTATCGCCAAGTTTAAGAGTGCAAAATTCGGCACTACCGCCCCCGTGCGGCAGTACCGTCTGTGGAACCCTGTCTGCGATACGAGTGTTGACCCGGTGAAGAAATGAGCAGGCGGTACTACCGGACGCCGTCCGATACTACCGGGTGAGGCAATAAATACCCAAACGGTCAGATTGGAGGGGACGGGTATAAATAGCACATCCCCTTCTTTCCCCAAGAGGCAGCTCGTCCAGCATTGAAGTCCCCATTTATTGAGCTCACCAACAGCTATATTTCTCCCAATCTCTCCACCCAAACTCGTTGATCTTCGGATAATTGAAGGAGAAGCCCCCGATCTACATCTTCACCAACCCATTCTTCATTTCCCTCTCATTCACATGAGGGAATCTAGTCTAGGGTTTCCTTACGGAAAACCTAGACTCCGTTGCTACTCAATCGTTGATTGTTGGTGATTCTTGGGAGCTCTCAATTTGGTTGTGGGTGGGTGCCTCAAGCATTATAAAGGATTCGAGTTTCGCCTGAAAGAAAATCAATAGTGGAAGGTGAACTAGGCCTTTGTGGCGAGGTTCATCGGAGAATAGGGTGAGTCCTTTGTGGCGTTGAGTATGCCTTCGTGGCGAAACTCACACCCCTCCAACGAGACGTACTACCCTCAAAAGGAGGAACTCGGAATTACACTCTTGTCTCTGTGTTTTTGTTATCAGTTACCTCGTTCCCTCCCCTTTACTTTGTGTTTGTATCTTGTTTATTGTTGTGATCGTTGATACGTCATAAACGTATCCTTAATTTCTGATGTTCCATGTTGTTTTCTTATTGTTTCCCACATGTTTGCTATACACTTTATGTCATTTTTATCGATTTTCCGGACTAACCTATTGACAAGATGCCACAGAGCCAGTTCCCTGTTTTCTGCTGTTTTTTAGTTTCAGAAAAGTTGTTCTGGAACTATTCTCGGAACTGGAAAATTCGAAGCCCGGAAGTCTTAGAAATCCCGGAGGTTCCACGGAGTCCCGAAGAGACCAGGAGGGGGGCCTCAGGGCGGTCCACACCATAGGGTGGCGCCCCCCCTGGCCGCGCCAGGGGTGGTATGGGGCCCCTGATCCTCCACCGCCTCTGCCCTTTCGCCTATTTATTCCCCTCGAGGCGTAAACCCTAAAGATATCCCACTTTTCCCTGAGAAACACCCAAGGACGCCTGTCACCGTCATCCCGAGATCGGGAGGGTTCTAGAGCTCTCCCCGGCACCCTGCCGGAGGTGGAAATCATCACCGGAGGGGTCTACACCACCATGCCCTCCTCCGAAGTGATGCATGAGTAGTTCATCCCTGGACTACGGGTCCGTAGCAGTAGCTAGATGGTCGTTCTCTCCACTTTGTGCCTCATGTTTATATCTTGTGACCTGCCTAACATGATCAAGATCATCTTTATGTAATGTTACATGTTGTGTTTGCTGGGATCTGATGAATGTTGAATGCTATGTCTTCTGATTATCAATATATCATGTTATCTTCATGCTTATGTTGTTTATGATCTTGCATGCTCTCCGTTGTCAGTAGATGCTCTGGCCAAGTAGATGCTAGATACTCCAAGAGGGAGTATTTATGCTCGATAGTGGGTTCATGCCTCCTTTTCATCTATGCTCGAGTGACAGAAACGTGACGGATGGAGGATGTGATGTTGCCATTAGGGAGAAAACAACAATGCTTTGTCTAAGGATGATGTTATTGTTTACATTACACACTTTTCTTACTGCGATTAACTGTTCCTTGCAACTTAATACCCAACGTTTATTCGGATGATATTCGAAGGGTGGATTTTTAGTCATAGATGCAGTTGGATAACGGTCTATGTATCTTGTTGTAATGCCCGCATGAATCACATAGTAATCTTTATGTCTTGCATATGCACTACGGTGTAGCCTTCGTTTCCGTCAATTGCCCAGCTGTTATCTTTCACGGAGAGACACCACTAGTGAATTGTGGACCCCGGTCCTTTTTCCTCATACTGATAAAACACCTACTGCTTTCATACTATTTTCCTACTGTTTTCCACACCAGACGTTTAACCTCTTTGTGTTCAGCAAAACCGGTGAGATTGACAACCTCACTGCTTCGTTGGGGCAAAGTGATTTGATTGTGTTGTGTAGGTTCCATGTTGCTTCTGAACCGGTAGTGCGCCCTGCATCTCAGTTGCTTCAACCTTCTGAAGTTATTACTTCCTCCTACTGGTCGATTAAACCTTGATTTCTTAATGAGGGAAAATTGTTGTTGTGCTCATCATACCTTCCTCTTGGGTTCTCCCAACGAGTGCAAGACCTGCACCATCAAGCTATTTTTCTGGCGCCGTTGCCGGGGAGGAAGAGAATTTCTGCAAGGGGAGTCTCTCACTTCTAATCTCTTTACTTTGTTTTTGTTTTTCTTAGTTTATTTTATTTTGTCTTGTTTGCTTCTCTTTATCAAAAACACACCAAAAAATAGTTCTTATACTAGCTGTAGTTTTATTCCTGTTTTTAGTCTTGTTAAAATGACTACTCCTGAGAACACTAAGTTGTGTGACTTTACTAGCACCAACAACAATGATTTTATTAGCACACCTATTGCTCCACCTGCTCCTACTGCTGATTTTTATGAGATAAAACCTGCCCTGTTAAACCTTGTTGTGAGAGAGCAATTTTCTGGTGTTAGTATTGATGATGCTGCTGCCCATCTTAATAATTTTGTTGAACTATGTTAGATGCAAAAATATAAAGATGTTGATGGGGATATTATTAAACTGAAATTGTTTCCTTTCTCTTTGAGAGGAAGAGCTAAAGAATGGCTGCTATCTTTGCCTAGAAATAGTATTGATTCTTGGACTAAGTGTAAAGATGGTTTCATTGGAAAATATTATCCTCCTGCTAAGATTATTTCTTTAAAAAGTAGCATCATGAACTTTAATCAACTTGATAATGAGCATGTTGCAAAAGCTTGGGAAAGAATGAAATCTATGGTAAAGAATTATCCTACTCATGGACTGACTACTTGGATGATCATCCAAACCTTTTATGCAGGTCTGAATTTTTCTTCAAGAAACCTTTTGGATTCAACTGCTGGAGGAACCTTTATGTCCATGACCTTTGGGTTAGCAACAAAGCTTCTTGATGATATGATGGTAAATTATTCTGAGTGTCACACTGAGAGAGCTACAGCTGGCAAGAAGGTAAATTCTGTTGAAGAAACCTCCTCATTGAATGAGAGACTTGATGTTATTTTGTCTATGCTTGTGAATGGCCATGATCCTATTGATCCAAATAATGTTCCTTTAGCCTCTTTGGTTGCTCAAGAAGAGCATGTTGATGTGAACTTCATTAAAAATAATAATTTCAACACCAATGCTTATAGGAATAATTTTGGTACCAACAATTATAGGTCATATCCTCCTAATAATAGAAATGCTTATGTTAATTATTATGGTAACTCTTATAACAACAACAAAAGTGTACCCTCTGATCTTGAGAATATTCTTAAGAATTTTATTACTACACAAACTGCTTTTAATAAATCTGTTGAGGAAAAGTTTGGTAAAATTGATGTTCTTGCTTCTAAGGTTGATAGCCTTGCTCTTGATATTGATTTTCTGGAACTAAAAGTTATGCCTCATGATGTTAAATAAAGTAAAACTTTGGATGCTATCCAAATTTGAATTGATGACAATGTTAGAATGTTAGCTGATTTGCATGCTAGATGGGAAAGAGAAGATGAAATAGCTAGAAAGAATAATATAGCTAATGTTTGCACCATTACCACCACTAGTAAAACTGAAGCTTCTCATGCTATAAAACCTTCTAATATCGATGGTAAAGTAATTGGTGTTGGAAACACTCCCACTTCTGCTAGTAAAAATGCAAAATTGCCTGAAACTGCTAAAAATGCTTCTGATAAAAGTGCTGAAATTTTTAGAAACATGGGAGATAATAGTCCCATTACCTTTGATAAAAATGATGTTGACTTTGATGATTTCAACATAACTAAAGTTATTAATTTCTTATAAAATCTTGGTAGTTTTCCTAATGCTAGTGCTATGAATATGGCTTTCACGGAACATATTACAAATGCTCTCATGCAAATTAGAGAGGATGAATTAAGATGTGAAGCCTATATCCCTAGGAAGCTAGATGATGGTTGGGAACCTATTATTAAAATGAAAGTGAATGATTTTGATTGCAATGCTCTATGTGATCTTGGTGCTAGTATCTCTGTTATGCAAAAGAAACGCTATGATATTCTTGATTTATTCGTATTATTGATAATGTTAGAAAGAAACCTTTGGTGAGAGTTGATGATTTTCTTATCATGGTTAATAATACTCTTGTCCTTGTCGATTTTGTTTTCTTGAATATTGAATGTAATGCTTCTTGTCCAATTGTTTTGGGAAGACCTTTTCTTAGAACTGTTAGTTCTGTTATTGATATGAAAGAGGGGAATATTAAATTTCAGTTCCCACTCAAGAAAGGTATGGAACAATTTACTAGAAAGATAATGAAGTTGCCTTTTGATTCCTTTATTCGAACAAGTTACAATTTGGATGCTTCTTCATTTGAAAATACTTGATTCCACTTTTCTCGGTCTAGCTAAAAGGCGTTAAAGAAAAGCACTTCTTGGGAGATAATCCATGGTTTTATTTTTCACTTTGTTTTTCTCTGTTTTCTTTGAGTCAAGGGGTTGTATACTTTTGTAGAAAGTCCTTTGTATCTTTCTTTTCATGTTTTAGTAGTGCCAAGTAAGGTTTCTGACGAGAGTTGGAGTTGGTTTTCGGATTTTTGCGCAGGAAACAGATTTCTTCTGTCCACCGTAAAATATCTTATAAAATCCTGGAAGCTCAGAATTATCTGACATTTTTTGTGCTCATTCCTTAGCTAATTATGCAACTTTTCCGTTCTTTAAATTTTTTTATCTGAGAAATTCATCTTTACAGACTGTTCTGGTTTTGACAGATTCTGCCATTTTTCTTGCATTTGCTCTTTTGCGATGTCAAGTGGATTTCTTTGCTTCACGAAACATCAGTGGCTGTAGCTAATGTTTAAAAGTATCAATAGCACTTGTGCCATACAGAACCCATGGATTTTTATTTGTTGCACTAACCCTCTAATGCGAATTACTGTTTGAGTGTGGTGTGAACGAAGTTTTCAAGTGTCAAGAGAAGTGGTGATATATGTGATCAAGAAGAGTGCAAGGTCAAAGCTTGGGGATGCCCCCGTGGTTCATCCAAGCATATTTTTAGAAGACTCAAGCATCTAATATTGTGGATGCCCAAGGCATCCCCTTCTTCATCAACTATCTATCAGGTCACTTCTCGTGAAACTATATTTTTATTCGGTCACATCATATGAAGTTTACTTGGAGCGTTTGTTTGTTTTTATTTGTTTTTCTTTAGTTTTCCTTGCTGAAATAATATAGTTGTACACTATCATTGTTTGTGTCGTGGGATAATCACGGCAGATGTTACCAGGGGTAACTGATCTTGGGGCAAGTCGACACAGGCGTTCGGGAGAGGGTTTAGCTCAAAGGAAGACATGATACAACTTGATATGACAGCCGGCAATCGAAGTCGCCGGATCTCTATTCTCGATACAATAACTCGATTAGGGTTTACACTGGATACTCGATACCACTCGATATTGCTAAGGTTCTCCAATCCCTAGATCTCTGTCTCAAACTATACCCGGGGGTCGGTTTATATAACACCCGTACCCCCTAGCTTTTTCTACAAGGCACACCCGGGTCCTACCCAGACACGGCGTGCTAACTCTAACTTTACTTTACAACATCCCTAATCCGGATCACTAGGCCCACGAACTTGGGCCTCCACAAACATCTTTATCATTAATCGGATCCTGCACACCATCCTTTGGGCCGGGTTACTTCCCGGAGCCTGGCATACCGGGTTAGTATCCCCCCATCAGTAGTCCCCACAATAGCTTGGGCTTCACGGATCTCCTTGAAGCGCTTGCTATTCCCTGCAATGATACCGATCATAGGGGCGTACGAAAACTGAGTTAAGATATCATGATATTCAGCTAGGCCTCACTCCATGGCGGCCATACAATAACCCGGACCTTTCCTCCATATACTTGGGTCCAAATTCCTAAATCCAAACCACAATAAGAAATGATAAGATCTCATGCTTGATAACCAGTCCTGTCATTACGGACGAACCCCTTCCTTCCTCTGCCACGATGCCTTGCCCAACACTTGACACACATCTTGCGAAATCTTCGTGGATAACCATTACTCCGCAATTCCCGGCTCCTAGCCGTTAAGATAAGCTCTCCCTTGCCTTATAAATAGCGCTTAGAGGGTAACCCTAAGCCCATCACCACGCCACAACTTCTCCTCTCCCTCATTGCTCCTAACACCTTCGCAGCGCCATCGCGAGGAACTCGCGCCTGCTACTGACGCAAGATTAACAGCGGCCGCGCCCGCCCTTGAATCGCCTCGTGCCGCCGTCAAGCGCCACCTTTGTACCTCCATTCCTCCCATCCGAGCCGCACCGCTCGTCGCCATCACATTAAGCCCCAATCTTCTCGGTAAGCTCTTCGCAATCAATTAATTCAGCCCCGCAGATTTTAATCCATCCACGGTCAGATCTAGGTCATCCCGCGAATTACTTGTCCGATTGCACCAGATTAGATCGATTCAATGCTCGCCAACCCCTTTAATTGCCTGCCTGATAGCCACAAATGATCTTCCAACCATCACTGATCACCAATTTTACTTAAAAGCCATCCGCGAACCTCTCCATCTAGATCCGTTCCTCCGCTGTTTTCCGCTTACTGCATTAACACCCGGAAAAACCCTTCTTTTCCAGCTATTTCATTTGCGGTATAAATATGGGCAACCATCCGTCATCCCCAAATACCTTTTCCTACGTAAGTGACCAACAATTTCCACAAGTGTGCTCAATACCCGGACAGTTCTCAACTTCGTACCCTCTTGATACCTTATACTCGGATATTTCAACTTTCCCGGGTCTTATTTCATACATCCTTTTCTTTTTGTGTTTCGCAGGCTGACCCCATGGCTCCCAAGCGACAAGGAAAACATGCGGCTCAAGCAAGGACCACCCAAGCCATATCCGCCAATTGGGGGCGCTCCACAACCACTAAGGCCAAGTTGGACGAACTAACCGAGTTAGGCACCCTCCCCTCTCAGAAAGATATCCGCTGGAGGGTGCCAGGTAACGAAACTCATCCCACTCCCGCAGAAGACGAGGTAATCTGCTTTGTAGAGCACGTGACCCGAGGATTTCGCCCTCCGGGTCACCCTTTCTTTAGGGAGGTCTTAGATCACTACGGACTCCGGGTGTTCGACATAGGGCCTAACTCTATGTTGAACATCACGCACTTCATAGTTCTATCTGAATCGTATCTGTGCATGCCACCAAACCTGACTCTTTTCACTGAGTTATTCCAATGCAAACCGTGCCGCGAAAGCGGCGACGGGGCGCTTCTCACTTGCGGCGGGGTATCCATCCAACGCCGTAGGAATTCTTTAATGCCAACCCTCAACCTGCAATCCTGTGCCAAACATTGGCAGTTATCCTTTTTTTACTGTCGCGATACCTCCCCCGACAGCGAGAAGAAGCTGCCGGGTTACTCAGAGACCCCCCTCAAACCCTCCGAGTCTTTCAGTGCCTTCGCACCAGACTCGGACAGGGAAGCAATCCTTCCTGCATTAGCCAAAATAGCCATTCTCTCGGCCCAAGGCCTCCTAGGGCTCAATTTGATAAAGACATGGGTCGACTTCCGAATCCAACCTAATTCCATCCGCACCAAATTGATGTGCGAGTATTCGGGTCACACTACAGATGCACTTCGCTATTCCTCCAAAAGCTTTGCGACTGGTGACACTATCAAGACCATCAAGAGCCTCTTGGCAGAGAAGCTGGATGTGATAAAGGGCATCTCCGGGTTACCTCCGTTCACTCGGGAAAATCCAGCTCCAACGGTAATACCCGGCACTCATAACTTGTCTCCACATTTCAACTCGATACTGCTTCTAAACATTAACTTTATCTTTTTACCTTAGGCTGATGACCCCTTCTGGAGAGTGGACCCACTCCCCCCCTCGAGAGACCCGGAAGAGGAGGACGAGACGACTGACGACAGCGAAGGTACTTACCCAGGATCTACATACTTTTGCTTGTATTACTTTCCTTTCGTCTGTCTTTTTCCCAATGAATACACATCTGGCTCGCAGGGCTGGAGGACGAAGGTGGAAACAACGAGGATGACCCGGAAAGAACCGAGTCTGACCCAGAGGCAACAGCTGGAGCCAAGAGGAAAAGCAGGGGGACAATATCCAAGGTTCCTTTTTCCTCACTATCTTCCGAATCTTACTCCTTTGACGCCATGCGAAGACTTAACCATCAATTATCAAATTCGCCATGCTTGAAGGAACCTTTCCCCGCCAAGCGCAGGGTAACTCGGAGCTCCCCGGGCGAAGATCCCCTTAACCCGGGCATCTCCACCCCTTTAGTCCCTCGTGGCAGTGCTCCTCCATCTCGTTCTTCCAACTCTCCTCAGCGCCACCCTTCTCCTAACCACCCACGTGCCGGGCAATTCCGGGTTCCATTGGTGGTTCCTGCGAACACCTCATCTACTTCAAGTGGCGAGCTCCCATCGGATTACACCGTAAATGCCGGGTAAGTTTTTGCCTTACTATTTCTTTTTGCCTCTAGCGAACTTTCATCCGAGCCACCGTCATCATCAATAACTGCCTTTTTTCATCTTTCTTTCAGTGCTCAGGTCACCGTCAGTGACCCGGAAAACACAGAAACGGCTAACATTCAGGTGGAGAAGCCGACTGACGACGCAGACGCCGCAGCCGGAGGTGATGCAGCCACTAACCGGGAACAAGGCCCTCTGAACAATCCACTTTCCCAAACCGTCGGATCTCCTTCCTTATCGGAACCAGTAGACGAAGAGATAGAAATTCTAGATACGAAGATGAGCCCTCCCAACCCGGACACTCAGGCTGTCCGGGTCTCCACTCCAAATGCAAGGAAAAACCCCCTGCCTGATGACCAAGCTGCCGGCTCTTCCCGGACTCATTCCGATGAGTTAACGTTTGCCCAGATGCTGGAAACCCTGCGCACCTTACAAGCTAACGAGGAAAACATCCTGGGAGCCTTAATAACCAAACATGAGGTAAGTTGAACTAATGTTGCTTGTACCTTTGTCCAGTCCCCAAGTTCCGAGTGAGTTCATTCATGACTTGCTCGGGACTTTATTATACCATTGACTGATAACCGTGCTCTTCTATCCGACTAACACTTTTTAACATCCATGCAGTCCTTCGTGACTCAATATGAGGAGAAACTTGCAAACGCCACCAACCTCATTGAAAAAGAAATATCTTTACGCGAAGCGGCCGAGACTGAAGCCAGAAGGAATAGGCAATTAATGAAGAAGTACCGAAGAAGGGCTCACCGAGCCGAAGACGACCTGACAAGCCTTTCTGTCGAAATTTCTGATACCTATCGTTCTTTGCTTGGTATGCTTCCTTCTCCGAGTTTATCCTTTTGACCAACAGCAAAAAATGCTTAGCTGATATATTCATTTTACTCCAGGCCCGGATGAAACCATGCCGGATGAGGATGATATTGCCAAGCTGAAGACCATGAAGAACGTTATCCGGCAGCTGTGTGCCGGAACCAGGTGGATTTTGGAAGAGTTACGGTGGCCAGGTAGAGGACATGTTGACCTGAAGAGGATGCTGGACGCCTTTTCCACGATTCCTGAGTGGATTTGGCACTGGAAGCGCTCGTCCTGCCGGGTTGGAATGACCCGGGGGCTATCACTCGCCAAGGCTTACTTCCCCAAGCTCGATCTGGCAAAGCTCATGGGCGGCTTCCCCGAATTCAAGCTTGATGGTTCAAAATTCTCGCGGGAGGATTTTCAGGCTGTGCAGAAGGAGGTCCGTTACCCGGCTAGCGTGATCGCTGATGAACTGGACGTCAATACTCTTGTCCCTGCTTATGATGCTGCTGGTGTGGCAATTAAGTCAGATCTTCCCGAACCATATGACATGATGGCTCGGTGGAAGGAGGAAGCTGCTGCGATAAGGGCGGAGGCTGCCAAGAAACAAGCTGAAGCCGGCTCTGCTCCTGCTGCCTCAACATCAGTCGTTCCGCCTCCTGCGGGAGCTGGCGCCGCCGATCCGGGTGTTGCTGCTGCCACCAATGATGGCAAGGGTAAGGCCAAGATGAGCGCCGAGTGATATATGGTTTCCGATGCCTCTTCTTAAGCGTCAGTCGGTCGACATACTTTTTGAAACAGTCATTTTTTAGGTGGTGCGCTTGTGCACCTTTGATATTTTTTCACCAGTATTTTGTAATGCACACTAAGGCCTTGATATACTCGATGCCTGTTCCAACCTTTGTAAGTTTAAGCTCATCTATTCTCGATATCTGGTTTTATTTATTGCTCCTTTTGCGAAAACTCAATTTCCGGGTCTCATGGGTATTGACAAGCGGATTTTGCTTCGAAGTCCCCAAGCCCCCAAGACTCGGATATTTGGATTTTTGCAACTTATACAAGTAAGCCAGTTCTTTTCAAGACTTCAAGCTACCGGGCCCGGATTGCCGAGCCTAGGACACTTGACCTTGAAAAGGCAACAAAGTACTTATTGCTATTTTCACAAAGATCCATGAGTTGTTTCACATCGGATTTGAAGTTATGCTTAATAGTCATTGAGTTTCCAGCTATTCAGCCTTATACTCTGCATAACTTGTGGTTTAGATGACCCTTTTGACTGTCTTGTACTGTAAGCCGGCTTTCGCGTGGATACCATGTTGTTACATCAATACGAATACGTAGCCAGCCAATCCCCGTCGGGTTTCATGACTAACTGCCATCGTAAGCGAACAAATCATGCCACTTTAATGCGAGTCACATCGAGCTTAAGTAAGAGTAGCCAAGAAATTTGGACTTCTTTGTCCGGTTATAAGATTGTAGCCGTACTCGTTTGCGAGTAATCGGCCCTTATAACTCATAGGCATCGTGGCCGGGTCTTTGAGTTTGTAACTGTGCTATTTAAGCGATCAGCCCCCAAGACCTAGATATACGCATCGTACTGAGAATACATAACCTGATAACAACCATCTCTTTTCTTGATAACCATCTCTTTACTTGATATGAAAAACTGATAACAACTATCTCTTTTCTTGATAACCATCTCTTTACTTGATATGAAAAACTGATAACAACTATCTCTTTTCTTGATAACCATCTCTTTACTTGATATGAAAAATGTAGGTCAGCAAGACGCCTCATTAAAAACCCGTCCAGTCCCCAAAGGTGCCCTGGATAGGAAAAGAGTACGTCAGAAAACCTGCTGCCTATTACATCGTGCAATTCCACTTGCCAATATAGTCTTTACTAAGTATAATACGGACGCAGCTGAGCCACGTTCCATGGTCTATCTCTTTCTTGCATAGATGAAGTGGTGTGTGCGGTGTCATTGACTGTAGCCGACTCTTCCCTTGCATCTATCAAATAATATGATCCGTTATGTAGGCTCCGGCTTACGATAAATGGTCCTTCCCATGGTGGTGATAATTTGTGTTTTCCTTCGTTTGACTGTACCAGACGCAGAACCAAGTCTCCTTCCTGGAATACCCGGGTCTTCACACGCCGGCTATGATACCTCCGTAGATCTTGCTGATATATGGCTGATCTTTCCAGGGCTTGTTCTCTTTGTTCTTCTAACATATCTACGGCGTCCTGCCGGGTTTTTTCGTTCTCCACTTCGACGTAAGCTGATACTCTGGGCGAATCGTGAATAATATCACTTGGTAACACTGCTTCCGCCCCATAGACCATGAAGAAGGGTGTCATCTGAGTGGATCTGTTAGGTGTAGTGTTGATACCCCAAACCACAGAAGGAAGTTCTTCGACCCATGCACCAGCTGCCCTGATACAGGGGACTCGCAATCGTGGTTTTAATCCGCGAAGCAATTCTTGGTTTGCCCTCTCCACTTGTCCATTGGCCTGCGGATGAGCCACTGATGCAACATCAAGCCGGATTCCATTGTTGCCACAGAATTTCTCCATCTCGCCAAGAGACATGTTAGTTCCGTTGTCGGTGATTATGCTGTGGGGATACCCAAACCGGTAGATAATCCTTTTCAGGAACTTGACTGCTGTAGCCGCTTCGCAATTAGTAACTGGCATAACCTCAACCCACTTGGTAAACTTGTCAATGGCCACCAAAAGATGCGTCTTCTTGCATGGTGACATATGGAAGGGACCAACCATGTCCATACCCCAAACGGCGAACGGCCAAGTTAATGGGATGGTCCGTAATTCCATAGCCGGTACGTATGTTTGGCGAGCGTACCTTTGACATCCGTCACATCTTGCTACCAAACGTTCCGCATCCGATAGAGCCGTAAGCCAGAAAAATCCGTGTCGATAAGCTTTAGCCACTAGAGACCTTGTAGATGCATGATGCCCACAGTCGCCTTCGTGTATTTCCTTGAGAATCTGTCGGCCTTCTTCTGGCGCTACGCAGCGCAAGAAGACTCCTGTTGCGCTTCTCTTGTATAATTCTCCGTTGATGATAGAATACCCCTTTGCTCGCCTCAGGATTTGTCTTGCTAATACCTCCTGTTCTGGTAACTCGCCCCGCGATAAGTAGGCCAGGTATGGCTCTGTCCACTCGGGGATGGCGTGTACTGTGGCCACGTACTCCAAATCCGGGTCTTGATTTGCCAGTTCTTCCTCAGACTCGGTTTTAACTGATGGTCGCCACAACTCGTCCAAGAACACATTAGGTGGAACCGGCTCCCTACGCGAGCCGAGTCTGGCGAGTGCGTCTGCTGCCTCGTTTTTTCTTCTGTCTATGTGCTCCACCTCATACCCGGAAAAGCACCCGGCAACCCTGTCGACTTCCCTGCGGTATGCTGCCATAGTTGCATCCTTTCTGTCCCAAGTTCCCGATACCTGTTGTACCACAAGATCCGAATCTCCGAAGCATCGTATTCTTTTAATGTTCATTTCCTTGGCCACCTTTAAACCATGCAACAGGGCCTCATACTCGGCCACGTTGTTTGAGCAATCAAAGTGAATTTGCAGTACGTAACTCAATTTGTCTCCCTTGGGCGATGTCAGCACTACTCCAGCTCCTGATCCCTCATATTGCTTTGACCCATCGAAGTGCATGGTCCATGACTCGGATTTTGGAACTGTGGTAGCCATACCTGTATGTGTCCAGTCGTTAACGAAATCAATTAAAGCTTGGGACTTGATTGCTGACCTGGGTTCGTAGTTTATGTGATAATCCCCCATTTCTATTGCCCACTTGGCTATTCTTCCCGTCGCGTCCGAGTTTCTGATAATATCCGACATTGGTATTGAGCTGACCACCGTTATAGGATGTTCTTGGAAATACGGCTTCAACTTCCTGCTGGCCATGAAGACTCCGAACACCAACTTTTGCCAATGTGGATAGCGCTGCTTTGCTTCTGATAATACTTCACTGACGTAATAAACCGGCCTCTGAACCGGGTAACCTTTCCCGTCCTCTTTGCGTTCCACGACAACTACTGCGCTAACGGCTCGGGGGCCAGCTGCCACGTATAGCAACATAGGCTCTTTAGGACCCGGCGCCGCTAGTACTGGTGCTTCAGATAATTGCTTCTTTAGTGCTTCAAACGCTTCGTCTGCCTCTTCGTCCCATACGAATTTATCCGATTTTCGCAAGAGCCGATACAAGGGTATTGCTTTTTCTCCGAGTCTAGATATGAACCGGCTCAAGGCTGCTACACAGCCCGTGAGCTTTTGAACATGCTTCAAGTTCTCCGGCTTTTTCAAACTCTGGATTGCCTTGATTTTATCTGGATTTGCCTCAATTCCTCTCTCGGAAACTATGAAGCCGAGTAATTTCCCAGCCGGAACTCCGAACACGCACTTCGTTGGATTAAGTTTCATCTGGTACCTCCTCAGGTTTTTGAATGTCTCCTTTAGATCATCGATAAATGTCTCCGCCTTCCTGGTCTTGATGACCACGTCATCCACATAAGCATGGACGTTACGTCCGATTTGGTCCTCAAAGCACTTTTGAATACACCGTTGGTAAGTTGCGCCAGCGTTCTTCAACCCAAATGTCATAGTTTTATAACAAAAGGCCCCAAACGGGGTTATGAATGATGTTTTTTCCCAATCCTCCCTTTTGAGCTTGATCTGATGATACCCGGAATATGCATCCAGGAAGCATAACAGATCGCTTCCAGCTACTGCGTCTATAATCTGATCTATCCTTGGGAGCGCGAACGGATCCTTTGGGCAATGCTTGTTAAGACTAGTGAAGTCAATGCACATCCTCCACTCGTTGGTCTTTTTCATCACCAGAACCGGGTTAGCCAACCAATCCGGGTGAAATACTTCCATGATAAAGCCGGCTGCCAGTAGCCGAGCGATCTCTTCGCCTATAGCTTTCCTTCTTTCCTCATTCATTTTTCTCAAACCTTGTTTCACAGGCCTGGACTTGGGATCCACATGCAAACTGTGCTCAGCTAATTCTGTAGGGATACCCGGCATGTCGCTGGGTGTCCAGGCAAACACATCTGCATTCGAGCGAATGAACTCCACGAGCGCTCCCTCCTGCTCTTTTCCCAGGTTAGACCCTATGGTAAACTGCTTAGTAGAATCCCCTTCGACAAAATCTATCTTCTTGGTGTCTTGCGCTGCCTTGAATTTTGCTCTCTCATCCTCAGTATTCGGTTTTTTCAAGGCTGTTCTATCGTCCGGGTTTACTTGAGATCGGTAATATTCGAGTTCTTCCTTCCGGCATGCCTGCTCGGCCATAACTGAATCTCCTTCGTCACACTCGGCCGCTATATCCCGGTTCCCATGTATAGTGATGGTCCGTTTAGGACCTGGGATTTTCAGCTGCAAATACACGTAGCACGGCCTAGCCATGAATTGGGCGTAAGCCGGTCTCCCCAACAGCGCGTGGTAAGGACTACGCAACTTGACCACCTCAAACGTGAGCCACTCCACTCGATAATTATCCGTCGATTCCCCAAAAGCAACTTCCAAGGTGATCCTTCCCTCGGGGCTCGCCGAGTGACCCGGTACGATCCCGTGAAAGATTGTTGAACTTTTCTGCAGCTGGGACTCTTTGAGACTCATCCGTAAGAAGGTCTCCCAGTAAAGGATGTTGATGCTACTTCCACCGTCCATCAGGACCTTCTTCAGCTCGTAACCATTAACCTGTGGAGCGACCACCAACGCCAAGACTCCTGGACGCTCCACCTTTTCCGGATGATCTCTTCTACTCCACGTTATCTCTTGTTCTGCCCATCTAAGGTATCCCGGCGCGGCCGATGAAACCGGATTTGCCGCCTGCTTTGATGTCTCTTTGTTCCTGCTAGAAGTTCCTGTAGTATGCACATGATATTGTCCTTTTAAGTTAGTCGTTCGTACCGTGTCGACGAAGATATTGATCCGGCCGACCGTCAATATAAATCCGGACTCGAGGTGATCCGGTTCTGGCCCCCAGCCGGGATCGTCCACCAACTTTTCTTCTTCGTGGTCGATGTAGATTTCGCCAATGACAAGATCCTCCATGCCCTTCCGAGCTTCTCCCGTGATGTAGACGCCTTTGGACGCAGGCCCCACGGTGGGCGCCAACTGTCGTGGGATAATCACGGCAGATGTTACCAGGGGTAACTGATCTTGGGGCAAGTCGACACAGGCGTTCGGGAGAGGGTTTAGCTCAAAGGAAGACATGATACAACTTGATATGACAGCCGGCAATCGAAGTCGCCGGATCTCTATTCTCGATACAATAACTCGATTAGGGTTTACACTGGATACTCGATACCACTCGATATTGCTAAGGTTCTCCAATCCCTAGATCTCTGTCTCAAACTATACCCGGGGGTCGGTTTATATAACACCCGTACCCCCTAGCTTTTTCTACAAGGCACACCCGGGTCCTACCCAGACACGGCGTGCTAACTCTAACTTTACTTTACAACATCCCTAATCCGGATCACTAAGCCCACGAACTTGGGCCTCCACAAACATCTTTATCATTAATCGGATCCTGCACACCATCCTTTGGGCCGGGTTACTTCCCGGAGCCTGGCATACCGGGTTAGTATCCCCCCATCAGTAGTCCCCAGAATAGCTTGGGCTTCACGGATCTCCTTGAAGCGCTTGCTATTCCCTGCAATGATACCGATCATAGGGGCGTACGAAAACTGAGTTAAGATATCATGATATTCAGCTAGGCCTCACTCCATGGCGGCCATACAATAACCCGGACCTTTCCTCCATATACTTGGGTCCAAATTCCTAAATCCAAACCACAATAAGAAATGATAAGATCTCATGCTTGATAACCAGTCCTGTTATTACGGACGAACCCCTTCCTTCCTCTGCCACGATGCCTTGCCCAACACTTGACACACATCTTGCGAAATCTTCGTGGATAACCATTACTCCGCAATTCCCGGCTCCTAGCCGTTAAGATAAGCTCTCCCTTGCCTTATAAATAGCGCTTAGAGGGTAACCCTAAGCCCATCACCACGCCACAACTTCTCCTCTCCCTCATTGCTCCTAACACCTTCGCAGCGCCATCGCGAGGAACTCGCGCCTGTTACTGACGCAAGATTAACAGCGGCCGCGCCCGCCCTTGAATCGCCTCGTACCGCCGTCAAGCGCCACCTTTGTACCTCCATTCCTCCCATCCGAGCCGCACCGCTCGTCGCCATCACATTAAGCCCCAATCTTCTCGGTAAGCTCTTCGCAATCAATTAATTCAGCCCCGCAGATTTTAATCCATCCACGGTCAGATCTAGGTCATCCCGCGAATTACTTGTCCGATTGCACCAGATTAGATCGATTCAATGCTCGCCAACCCCTTTAATTGCCTGCCTGATAGCCACAAATGATCTTCCAACCATCACTGATCACCAATTTTACTTAAAAGCCATCCGCGAACCTCTCCATCTAGATCCGTTCCTCCGCTGTTTTCCGCTTACTGCATTAACACCCGGAAAAACCCTTCTTTTCCAGCTATTTCATTTGCGGTATAAATATGGGCAACCATCCGTCATCCCCAAATACCTTTTCCTACGTAAGTGACCAACAATTTCCACAAGTGTGCTCAATACCCGGACAGTTCTCAACTTCGTACCCTCTTGATACCTTATACTCGGATATTTCAACTTTCCCGGGTCTTATTTCATACATCCTTTTCTTTTTGTGTTTCGCAGGCTGACCCCATGGCTCCCAAGCGACAAGGAAAACATGCGGCTCAAGCAAGAACCACCCAAGCCATATCCGCCAATTGGGGGCGCTCCACAACCACTAAGGCCAAGTTGGACGAACTAACCGAGTTAGGCACCCTCCCCTCTCAGAAAGATATCCGCTGGAGGGTGCCAGGTAACGAAACTCATCCCACTCCCGCAGAAGACGAGGTAATCTGCTTTGTAGAGCACGTGACCCGAGGATTTCGCCCTCCGGGTCACCCTTTCTTTAGGGAGGTCTTAGATCACTACGGACTCCGGGTGTTCGACATAGAGCCTAACTCTATGTTGAACATCACGCACTTCATAGTTCTATCTGAATCGTATCTGTGCATGCCACCAAACCTGACTCTTTTCACTGAGTTATTCCAATGCAAACCGTGCCGCGAAAGCGGCGACGGGGCGCTTCTCACTTGCGGCGGGGTATCCATCCAACGCCGTAGGAATTCTTTAATGCCAACCCTCAACCTGCAATCCTGTGCCAAACATTGGCAGTTATCCTTTTTTTACTGTCGCGATACCTCCCCCGACAGCGAGAAGAAGCTGCCGGGTTACTCAGAGACCCCCCTCAAACCCTCCGAGTCTTTCAGTGCCTTCGCACCAGACTCGGACAGGGAAGCAATCCTTCCTGCATTAGCCAAAATAGCCATTCTCTCGGCCCAAGGCCTCCTAGGGCTCAATTTGATAAAGACATGGGTCGACTTCCGAATCCAACCTAATTCCATCCGCACCAAATTGATGTGCGAGTATTCGGGTCACACTACAGATGCACTTCGCTATTCCTCCAAAAGCTTTGCGACTGGTGACACTATCAAGACCATCAAGAGCCTCTTGGCAGAGAAGCTGGATGTGATAAAGGGCATCTCCGGGTTACCTCCGTTCACTCGGGAAAATCCAGCTCCAACGGTAATACCCGGCACTCATAACTTGTCTCCACATTTCAACTCGATACTGCTTCTAAACATTAACTTTATCTTTTTACCTTAGGCTGATGACCCCTTCTGGAGAGTGGACCCACTCCCCCCCTCCAGAGACCCGGAAGAGGAGGACGAGACGACTGACGACAGCGAAGGTACTTACCCAGGATCTACATACTTTTGCTTGTATTACTTTCCTTTCGTCTGTCTTTTTCCCAATGAATACACATCTGGCTCGCAGGGCTGGAGGACGAAGGTGGAAACAACGAGGATGACCCGGAAAGAACCGAGTCTGACCCAGAGGCAACAGCTGGAGCCAAGAGGAAAAGCAGGGGGACAATATCCAAGGTTCCTTTTTCCTCACTATCTTCTGAATCTTACTCCTTTGACGCCATGCGAAGACTTAACCATCAATTATCAAATTCGCCATGCTTGAAGGAACCTTTCCCCGCCAAGCGCAGGGTAACTCGGAGCTCCCCGGGCGAAGATCCCCTTAACCCGGGCATCTCCACCCCTTTAGTCCCTCGTGGCAGTGCTCCTCCATCTCGTTCTTCCAACTCTCCTCAGCGCCACCCTTCTCCTAACCACCCACGTGCCGGGCAATTCCGGGTTCCATTGGTGGTTCCTGCGAACACCTCATCTACTTCAAGTGGCGAGCTCCCATCGGATTACACCGTAAATGCCGGGTAAGTTTTTGCCTTACTATTTCTTTTTGCCTCTAGCGAACTTTCATCCGAGCCACCGTCATCATCAATAACTGCCTTTTTTCATCTTTCTTTCAGTGCTCAGGTCACCGTCAATGACCCGGAAAACACAGAAACGGCTAACATTCAGGTGGAGAAGCCGACTGACGACGCAGACGCCGCAGCCGGAGGTGATGCAGCCACTAACCGGGAACAAGGCCCTCTGAACAATCCACTTTCCCAAACCGTCGGATCTCCTTCCTTATCGGAACCAGTAGACGAAGAGATAGAAATTCTAGATACGAAGATGAGCCCTCCCAACCCGGACACTCAGGCTGTCCGGGTCTCCACTCCAAATGCAAGGAAAACCCCCCTGCCTGATGACCAAGCTGCCGGCTCTTCCCGGACTCATTCCGATGAGTTAACGTTTGCCCAGATGCTGGAAACCCTGCGCACCTTACGAGCTAACGAGGAAAACATCCTGGGAGCCTTAATAACCAAACATGAGGTAAGTTGAACTAATGTTGCTTGTACCTTTGTCCAGTCCCCAAGTTCCGAGTGAGTTCATTCATGACTTGCTCGGGACTTTATTATACCATTGACTGATAACCGTGCTCTTCTATCCGACTAACACTTTTTAACATCCATGCAGTCCTTCGTGACTCAATATGAGGAGAAACTTGCAAACGCCACCAAGCTCATTGAAAAAGAAATATCTTTACGCGAAGCGGCCGAGACTGAAGCCAGAAGGAATAGGCAATTAATGAAGAAGTACCGAAGAAGGGCTCACCGAGCCGAAGACGACCTGACAAGCCTTTCTGTCGAAATTTCTGATACCTATCGTTCTTTGCTTGGTATGCTTCCTTCTCCGAGTTTATCCTTTTGACCAACAGCAAAAAATGCTTAGCTGATATATTCATTTTACTCCAGGCCCGGATGAAACCATGCCGGATGAGGATGATATTGCCAAGCTGAAGACCATGAAGAACGTTATCCGGCAGCTGTGTGCCGGAACCAGGTGGATTTTGGAAGAGTTACGGTGGCCAGGTAGAGGACATGTTGACCTGAAGAGGATGATGGACGCCTTTTCCACGATTCCTGAGTGGATTTGGCACTGGAAGCGCTCGTCCTGCCGGGTTGGAATGACCCGGGGGCTATCACTCGCCAAGGCTTACTTCCCCAAGCTCGATCTGGCAAAGCTCATGGGCGGCTTCCCCGAATTCAAGCTTGATGGTTCAAAATTCTCGCGGGAGGATTTTCAGGCTGTGCAGAAGGAGGTCCGTTACCCGGCTAGCGTGATCGCTGATGAACTGGACGTCAATACTCTTGTCCCTGCTTATGATGCTGCTGGTGTGGCAATTAAGTCAGATCTTCCCGAACCATATGACATGATGGCTCGGTGGAAGGAGGAAGCTGCTGCGATAAGGGCGGAGGCTGCCAAGAAACAAGCTGAAGCCGGCTCTGCTCCTGCTGCCTCAACATCAGTCGTTCCGCCTCCTGCGGGAGCTGGCGCCGCCGATCCGGGTGTTGCTGCTGCCACCAATGATGGCAAGGGTAAGGCCAAGATGAGCGCCGAGTGATATATGGTTTCCGATGCCTCTTCTTAAGCGTCAGTCGGTCGACATACTTTTTGAAACAGTCATTTTTTAGGTGGTGCGCCTGTGCACCTTTGATATTTTTTCACCAGTATTTTGTAATGCACACTAAGGCCTTGATATACTCGATGCCTGTTCCAACCTTTGTAAGTTTAAGCTCATCTATTCTCGATATCTGGTTTTATTTATTGCTCCTTTTGCGAAAACTCAATTTCCGGGTCTCATGGGTATTGACAAGCGGATTTTGCTTCGAAGTCCCCAAGCCCCCAAGACTCGGATATTTGGATTTTTGCAACTTATACAAGTAAGCCAGTTCTTTTCAAGACTTCAAGCTACCGGGCCCGGATTGCCGAGCCTAGGACACTTGACCTTGAAAAGGCAACAAAGTACTTATTGCTATTTTCACAAAGATCCATGAGTTGTTTCACATCGGATTTGAAGTTATGCTTAATAGTCATTGAGTTTCCAGCTATTCAGCCTTATACTCTGCATAACTTGTGGTTTAGATGACCCTTTTGACTGTCTTGTACTGTAAGCCGGCTTTCGCGTGGATACCATGTTGTTACATCAATACGAAGACGTAGCCAGCCAATCCCCGTCGGGTTTCATGACTAACTGCCATCGTAAGCGAACAAATCATGCCACTTTAATGCGAGTCACATCGAGCTTAAGTAAGAGTAGCCAAGAAATTTGGACTTCTTTGTCCGGTTATAAGATTGTAGCCGTACTCGTTTGCGAGTAATCGGCCCTTATAACTCATAGGCATCGTGGCCGGGTCTTTGAGTTTGTAACTGTGCTATTTAAGCGATCAGCCCCCAAGACCTAGATATACGCATCGTACTGAGAATACATAACCTGATAACAACCATCTCTTTTCTTGATAACCATCTCTTTACTTGATATGAAAAACTGATAACAACTATCTCTTTTCTTGATAACCATCTCTTTACTTGATATGAAAAACTGATAACAACTATCTCTTTTCTTGATAACCATCTCTTTACTTGATATGAAAAATGTAGGTCAGCAAGCCGCCTCATTAAAAACCCGTCCAGTCCCCAAAGGTGCCCTGGATAGGAAAAGAGTACGTCAGAAAACCTGCTGCCTATTACATCGTGCAATTCCACTTGCCAATATAGTCTTTACTAAGTATAATACGGACGCAGCTGAGCCACGTTCCATGGTCTATCTCTTTCTTGCATAGATGAAGTGGTGTGTGCGGTGTCATTGACTGTAGCCGACTCTTCCCTTGCATCTATCAAATAATATGATCCGTTATGTAGGCTCCGGCTTACGATAAATGGTCCTTCCCATGGTGGTGATAATTTGTGTTTTCCTTCGTTTGACTGTACCAGACGCAGAACCAAGTCTCCTTCCTGGAATACCCGGGTCTTCACACGCCGGCTATGATACCTCCGTAGATTTTGCTGATATATGGCTGATCTTTCCAGGGCTTGTTCTCTTTGTTCTTCTAACATATCTACGGCGTCCTGCCGGGTTTTTTCGTTCTCCACTTCGACGTAAGCTGATACTCTGGGCGAATCGTGAATAATATCACTTGGTAACACTGCTTCCGCCCCATAGACCATGAAGAAGGGTGTCATCTGAGTGGATCTGTTAGGTGTAGTGTTGATACCCCAAACCACAGAAGGAAGTTCTTCGACCCATGCACCAGCTGCCCTGATACAGGGGACTCACAATCGTGGTTTTAATCCGCGAAGCAATTCTTGGTTTGCCCTCTCCACTTGTCCATTGGCCTGCGGATGAGCCACTGATGCAACATCAAGCCGGATTCCATTGTTGCCACAGAATTTCTCCATCTCGCCAAGAGACATGTTAGTTCCGTTGTCGGTGATTATGCTGTGGGGATACCCAAACCGGTAGATAATCCTTTTCAGGAACTTGACTGCTGTAGCCGCTTCGCAATTAGTAACTGGCATAACCTCAACCCACTTGGTAAACTTGTCAATGGCCACCAAAAGATGCGTCTTCTTGCATGGTGACATATGGAAGGGACCAACCATGTCCATACCCCAAACGGCGAACGGCCAAGTTAATGGGATGGTCCGTAATTCCATAGCCGGTACGTGTGTTTGGCGAGCGTACCTTTGACATCCGTCACATCTTGCTACCAAACGTTCCGCATCCGATAGAGCCGTAAGCCAGAAAAATCCGTGTCGATAAGCTTTAGCCACTAGAGACCTTGTAGATGCATGATGCCCACAGTCGCCTTCGTGTATTTCCTTGAGAATCTGTCGGCCTTCTTCTGGCGCTACGCAGCGCAAGAAGACTCCTGTTGCGCTTCTCTTGTATAATTCTCCGTTGATGATAGAATACCCCTTTGCTCGCCTCAGGATTTGTCTTGCTAATACCTCCTGTTCTGGTAACTCGCCCCGCGATAAGTAGGCCAGGTATGGCTCTGTCCACTCGGGGATGGCGTGTACTGTGGCCACGTACTCCAAATCCGGGTCTTGATTTGCCAGTTCTTCCTCAGACTCGGTTTTAACTGATGGTCGCCACAACTCGTCCAAGAACACATTAGGTGGAACCGGCTCCCTACGCGAGCCGAGTCTGGCGAGTGCGTCTGCTGCCTCGTTTTTTCTTCTGTCTATGTGCTCCACCTCATACCCGGAAAAGCACCCGGCAACCCTGTCGACTTCCCTGCGGTATGCTGCCATAGTTGCATCCTTTCTGTCCCAAGTTCCCGATACCTGTTGTACCACAAGATCCGAATCTCCGAAGCATCGTATTCTTTTAATGTTCATTTCCTTGGCCACCTTTAAACCATGCAACAGGGCCTCATACTCGGCCACGTTGTTTGAGCAATCAAAGTGAATTTGCAGTACGTAACTCAATTTGTCTCCCTTGGGCGATGTCAGCACTACTCCAGCTCCTGATCCCTCATATTGCTTTGACCCATCGAAGTGCATGGTCCATGACTCGGATTTTGGAACTGTGGTAGCCATACCTGTATGTGTCCAGTCGTTAACGAAATCAATTAAAGCTTGGGACTTGATTGCTGACCTGGGTTCGTAGTTTATGTGATAATCCCCCATTTCTATTGCCCACTTGGCTATTCTTCCCGTCGCGTCCGAGTTTCTGATAATATCCGACATTGGTATTGAGCTGACCACCGTTATAGGATGTTCTTGGAAATACGGCTTCAACTTCCTGCTGGCCATGAAGACTCCGAACACCAACTTTTGCCAATGTGGATAGCGCTGCTTTGCTTCTGATAATACTTCACTGACGTAATAAACCGGCCTCTGAACCGGGTAACCTTTCCCGTCCTCTTTGCGTTCCACGACAACTACTGCGCTAACGGCTCGGGGGCCAGCTGCCACGTATAGCAACATAGGCTCTTTAGGACCCGGCGCCGCTAGTACTGGTGCTTCAGATAATTGCTTCTTTAGTGCTTCAAACGCTTCGTCTGCCTCTTCGTCCCATACGAATTTACCCGATTTTCGCAAGAGCCGATACAAGGGTATTGCTTTTTCTCCGAGTCTAGATATGAACCGGCTCAAGGCTGCTACACAGCCCGTGAGCTTTTGAACATGCTTCAAGTTCTCCGGCTTTTTCAAACTCTGGATTGCCTTGATTTTATCTGGATTTGCCTCAATTCCTCTCTCGGAAACTATGAAGCCGAGTAATTTCCCAGCCGGAACTCCGAACACGCACTTCGTTGGATTAAGTTTCATCTGGTACCTCCTCAGGTTTTTGAATGTCTCCTTTAGATCATCGATAAATGTCTCCGCCTTCCTGGTCTTGATGACCACGTCATCCACATAAGCATGGACGTTACGTCCGATTTGGTCCTCAAAGCACTTTTGAATACACCGTTGGTAAGTTGCGCCAGCGTTCTTCAACCCAAATGTCATAGTTTTATAACAAAAGGCCCCAAACGGGGTTATGAATGATGTTTTTTCCCAATCATCCCTTTTGAGCTTGATCTGATGATACCCGGAATATGCATCCAGGAAGCATAACAGATCGCTTCCAGCTACTGCGTCTATAATCTGATCTATCCTTGGGAGCGCGAACGGATCCTTTGGGCAATGCTTGTTAAGACTAGTGAAGTCAATGCACATCCTCCACTCGTTGGTCTTTTTCATCACCAGAACTGGGTTAGCCAACCAATCCGGGTGAAATACTTCCATGATAAAGCCGGCTGCCAGTAGCCGAGCGATCTCTTCGCCTATAGCTTTCCTTCTTTCCTCATTCATTTTTCTCAAACCTTGTTTCACAGGCCTGGACTTGGGATCCACATGCAAACTGTGCTCAGCTAATTCTGTAGGGATACCCGGCATGTCGCTGGGTGTCCAGGCAAACACATCTGCATTCGAGCGAATGAACTCCACGAGCGCTCCCTCCTGCTCTTTTCCCAGGTTAGACCCTATGGTAAACTGCTTAGTAGAATCCCCTTCGACAAAATCTATCTTCTTGGTGTCTTGCGCTGCCTTGAATTTTGCTCTCTCATCCTCAGTATTCGGTTTTTTCAAGGCTGTTCTATCGTCCGGGTTTACTTGAGATCGGTAATATTCGAGTTCTTCCTTCCGGCATGCCTGCTCGGCCATAACTGAATCTCCTTCGTCACACTCGGCCGCTATATCCCGGTTCCCATGTATAGTGATGGTCCGTTTAGGACCTGGGATTTTCAGCTGCAAATACACGTAGCACGGCCTAGCCATGAATTGGGCGTAAGCCGGTCTCCCCAATAGCGCGTGGTAAGGACTACGCAACTTGACCACCTCAAACGTGAGCCACTCCACTCGATAATTATCCGTCGATTCCCCAAAAGCAACTTCCAAGGTGATCCTTCCCTCGGGGCTCGCCGAGTGACCCGGTACGATCCCGTGAAAGATTGTTGAACTTTTCTGCAGCTGGGACTCTTTGAGACTCATCCGTAAGAAGGTCTCCCAGTAAAGGATGTTGATGCTACTTCCACCGTCCATCAGGACCTTCTTCAGCTCGTAACCATTAACCTGTGGAGCGACCACCAACGCCAAGACTCCTGGACGCTCCACCTTTTCCGGATGATCTCTTCTACTCCACGTTATCTCTTGTTCTGCCCATCTAAGGTATCCCGGCGCGGCCGATGAAACCGGATTTGCCGCCTGCTTTGATGTCTCTTTGTTCCTGCTAGAAGTTCCTGTAGTATGCAAGTATTCTTAGTTTTTCTTCTAGTTGCTGAAAAAATTCATGTTTAGCTCCTGTTTTCATTGCATCTCTTATTCCGAGCTGTTAGTTAGTAGTGTTTTGTGAGTCCTCTCAAGTTTTCTTGTTGTAGAATTTAGAGATTTTTTGTTAAATCATGTTTTGTATGGTGCTTGTTGGGAAAATAAATTGCTGCTTGAGGTAGAATTTTTAACGGTGCAAGTATAAGCTTGTAGAGACTGTGGCTAGACTTTTTCATATCATGCTAGATGTTATTTTACTTTTAAATACTTGTTGTTATTGAGTAGCATGATTATCCTCAAATATCTGAGAGTGTTTAATATTCCATTGAAAGAATCATGAGTTGTTCTTGTCATAATGAAGCATAAATTTGTGGTGTTCTCCTTTGAATGTTTTATTTGGTTGACTTGGCGCATGCTCACACCATGTTTATGTCTACGAACCTGTCACGAATAGCCTCCATGATCATTTAGTTTTTGAATTTGTGGTACCACTTATGCTTTGATTAATGATGTTTATATCGCTATGCATGATTATGGCTCTTATGCTCTCTTGATTTGCCGCTCCCAGTCTTTTGCTAGCCTCCACCTGTACTGAGTATGAGCTCTACTCGTGCATCCAACTCCCCAAAACCAAAGTTTTCCCATTGTGTCCACCATACCTACCTACATGTGGTATTTAACCGCCACTCCAAAGTAAATTGTTCATGTGTTACCTTTAAAACTTTTAAAATTACTCCTGTTTTGTGCTTCTGTTTTAGCTCATGAGGACGTGAACAGAGAATCTTTATCTCACTTGTTGATTGGACTTTCACACCCTCGAAAAGTGGCTTCATCGTCTTATCCAATGATAGAATAGCTGGCAGCGGGGTGCCCGACCACAAATTAATAACACAAATTCTCTTCACTATTTTTGCCCCTGATTTATCAGTCAAAGCATAATTGTGTAAACAAAAGAGAAAGGGTGATGACCTTCTACCCGGATGCGTCCTTCTATTGGAGTCGCTCTTGTGAAGTCTAGTCGGCTTGTGACGTACCGTATTTTCTGTTTACCATTCATTGACATAAGCATACCCGTCTCTTAAAAATGTTTTCAATACCTCTGTTTAATAAAATAAAAAGCTCTAGCACATGAGTGATCCATGCTTCCCTATGCGAAGGGCCTTTCTTTTACTTTTATGCTGACTGTCCATTGTAACGCCCGGGGTTTTTTCCCCAATTAGAATTTGTTTTGTTGTTTTTCTTTTTGCATCGTCATGGCATCATGCATGGCATGTCATTTATTTGAAATCTCAAAATTGTTTTTTTTAACTCCTTTTTGTTAAAATGAAACTTATTTGCTAATATATTTTATTGTGTTTTAAATCAATTACTAAACTGGTTTGTAAAATAATAATAATAAAAAAAAAGATCTTGGGGTTGCTAGGCCGACCGGCCCAGCAGAGCCCACCACCAAAGCCTCCCAATCCGAACCAGCCCACCCCCACTCCTTTCTTCTCCGTACGACTGAGGAATCACGCAGGTCGCTGTCCACCCCCACCTCCTCCACCGAGGTCCCCCTCTCCCCTCCTTATCTACCCCCCAAGGCCACCCCAGAAACCCTAACCCCTCTCCCTCCTTTCCGCCGCCATCTTCCTCCATCTCTCTTCTTCCACCAAATTTGGTGCAACGTGAGACCACCGAGAGAACCTCCATGGCTGGTTTTTGGTGAGCTCGTGGCACCATCGTGTGGCCGATCGGAAGGCTGCGAGGAGCGGGAACGGAACCTCCGCAGTACCTCTTTCCGTTTCAGTGAACCAGGAGGCGATGAGATGGAGCGGAGCGATGGCCCCGTCGAGTCCAAAGAACCACGTGCAATTGAGCGCACGACTTAGCAATTAAATGCACTTCCACCAAGCGAGGCACTCAACACAACCCAACTCTTCTTCGCATCAAGCCCAAAGAACCACGTGCAATTGAGCGCACGACTAATCGAGCCCCCACGAAGAAAAGGGGGACCCTCATAGCACTCTAAGACCACGCCGCCCTAAATGCCGACTACAAAAGTTCCACCCTGGCGCCAAGGGTTCGCACCTGCATATGCATGCATCAAATGGAAAGCCCGAACTAAGTGTGGCGATTTGGACGAGATGCGAATCGAATCAGAATTGCGGGGGGCGCCCATACACGCTTCCCACATGCGGTTAGCGCGCTCATCATGGATCGGAGGACAAGACCCTTTTCCTAATTAAGTTCGACACTAGCAGGCCTCAAAACCACGCCGGGCCTCCTGCCGGTGCCTTATCATCAAATTATTATTACCCAAAAACATTAACATGTTGTTGATTAAGTTGAAACCCAACGATCAAACTAAACAGGTGATAGAACAAAGGACAACAGGACTAGAGCGCAAACAACACTAAGCATGCAACTACGACACGAGGGCCAACAAGGTAAACAAACAACAGGTAATAGGAAGTGGAAGGAAGACTATATCATGGTTGCAAGGTAAACATATGATAGGATCGAGACACAAGCATCGAATCATAAGGCTAGAATAAGGACAACGGAAAGAATCGGTAACAAGTAATGAAAGGCAGCCATAGGTAGCAAGTGAGTATAGTTGCCTGAGATCCAGCAAGTAGAGGTACATCCGAACTTGTCGTTGATCACATCATCTCATCGTCCTATCCGCGAAGAAGCAACAAACTAGAACAAACACCGGATGCAACAATTACTACTACGGCAAAAGATCCAGCATGATCCTATTTTATATGCATGACATGCTGGATGCAACGCAAAAGTACAACTTAGACAATTTAATCGGACCCGGAGTCCGGACAATTTAATTATGGTTTAAGTTGTTTATCTAACCATCATATTAAATGTTGATTAACATGCAAAACAGTAAGTAGGTGAGCTAAACAATATTAAATGGAATAGGAATAGGGCACAAATGGAATTAAATAGCCCAACACATTCCATGTTTATTTATTAGGTGACATGCAAAACACAACTAAGATGCAAGATACAATATGCAAACATGAACATGGATGGCATATTAATATTCCTTGCATTTTTCTGGTTGGAAAACATATTTTATATGTTCAAAAGAATTTAGTTTGACCAAGTTATTAATTTAGCAATTTTAAATGAATTAAACAAGATTTAAATTATTTAACCAATTTTAATTATTCAAAACAGGAAACAAAGTTTATATTTGGAAAGCTTGTTCAATTTTTGCATGGAAACCAAATTTTACATGTTGGAATTGGATTTGAATTGCCCAAGTTATGAATTTTGCAATTTAAAAGGTGTAATTAAAGTATTGAATTATTACTCCAATTGTAATTAGGAAAAACAGTGAACAAATTGCATATTTGAAAAGTACAGGAAATTTGGAATGGAATACATATTTTACTTTTCAAAATTGGAGTTTAAATGAATTTGTTATGGATATTTGAATTTCAGGGACCTTGCTGTAATTTTCTAGGGACTTGGGTGTGAAGAGAAAATCCAGATCTGGATTCCAGATCCAGATTCACTCCGTGTACACAGCACAGAGGGGATGACAGGTGGGGCCGTGCCAACGTGGCGTTGGCGTGGCGTGGGTGCAATCTAACCGTGTCATGGGAGTCGATGACAGGTGGGGCCAAACCCTGCGCATAAATCGCCAAAAAGTTGGGTTTAATCCCTCCGCGGGGGGTCGAACCGGGGATGCGCGCTGCGCGCAGATGGACCTGAACCATTGGGCTATTGCTTGGTTGTTGTATAGGTTTAGATCCGTGTGTGTTTTGAGGTGAAGCTGCGGGACTCTGCAATTACTGACGAAACTGAATGCAGTTTCCATCCACGACGGAGAGGAAAAGGCCGCCGATCGGCGTCGATCTGCGGCATTGCACGCCGGTACCGCTCGAAGGCGGTTACCCGGAGCAAGAGGGGAAGAGGAGCGGGATCCAGGGGGCTCACCTACGCATAGAGGTAGCAGCACGGGCTCGGGGAGATGGCGAGGAAGAGTGACGGCGGAGCGGCCGCTGCTGCGGTGGCCGACGACGAGAAAATGGAGGCGCGCGGCCTCCTCAGGGCGTCTCCGGCCCCGAACTTCCGCGAGGAGGAAGCCTGAGCCCTCGTGCTTCCATTCCCGCAGCAGGCGCTGCTAGCGGAGCCCTGTGGAGGTGCGGCGACTCCCTGACGGAGATGCAGACGAACAACAGCAGCACGCCGGGGGGGGGGGGGAGAATTCGACGGAGTCACGCCCCTGATGCCTCCCCGGGCTGGACGAGGAGACGAGGACGCAGCTGGCACTGTGGGGTTTCCATTCCCGCAGTCCACTGCCCTCGACGGAGACTAGGACGATGGCGCCATGAGGGAGAAGTCCGGCGTTTTTTTTTTTGGTTCAGGGAAAATTCAGAAAAGAAGGAAAGGAGAACAGAGAAGAGAGGAAGAAGGGAGCGGCGGCGGCTGGAGGGAAGGAGGGATGGAGGCTAGGGTTAGGGTTTGGAGGAGGGGAGGGGTTGCTTTATGGAGGAGGGGAAAGCTAGGAGGAGGGGGACCATGGTGGACAACGACAGGAGCAGGTCACGCCCTCCTCGTGCCTGCGTACGGAGAAGAAAGAGACAGGGAGGTGGGCTGGGCGCTCGGGGTCGTAGGTGGGCCTTTGGGCCTGCCTCCCCCAGCAGGTCTTTTTTTTTCCTTTCCTTTTTTTTGTAAGAGAGAAAATGGAGAGAAGAAAGGTTATTTTGAGGGGTTTTGAAACTCCAAAAATTGTGAAAACAATTTCTATGCAATCAGCATTTAAAATGCCCAGTTGCACAAACTTTTGTTTTTGAAATCTTTAACATATTTGCTAATTTGAATTTGATTGAACTTTGGGTGAATTTTTTAATTGGTTTGAATTTTTAAATGATTTTGAAAACAAAGTGCAATGCATATGATGCAATGCAATGCGAAAAGAAAAAAAAACCAAATCTAATTGGGGGAAATCCCCTGGGTGTTACACAGCCCACCCCCACTCCTTTCTTCTCCGTACGACAGAGGAATCACGCAGGTCGCTGTCCACCCCCACCTCCTCCACCGTGGTCCCCCTCTCCCCTCCTTATCTACCCCCCAAGGCCGCCCCAGAAACCCTAGCCCCTCTCCCCTCTCCCTCCTTTCCGCCGTCATCTTCCTCCATCTCTCTTCTTCCACCAAATTTGGTGCAACGTGAGACCACCGAGAGAACCTCCATGGCTGGTTTTTGGTGAGCTCGTGGCACCATCGTGTGGCCGATCGGAAGGCTGCGAGGAGCGGGAACGGAACCTCCGCAGTACCTCTTTCCGTTTCAGTGAACCAGGAGGCGATGAGATGGAGCGGAGCGACGGCCCCGTCGAGTTCCATCGATCACGTCCATGGATGCCTCCTCTCCATCGACATCGTAGTTCTTCCCCGAGCAAGTCGCCTCCGTCTCCGACTCCCCCACGGTGAGCCTCCGCATCGGGACCTCTCCCTACCCCTCCTCGTGCTCAGGGAGCGACGCCTTCGAGCGTTGCCTACTGCAGATCGTCGCCGTCCCGGTTCTATGTTCGTCGTTTGCAGGAACACGTCCAGTTCTTCAGTTTCGTCAGTATACAATGCGATGCGTTTATATCTTAAATCCTCAGATCTGTATGTGTTCAGCAAGCAGTGCATAGCCAAGTGGCCTGCGCTCTGTCGATCGATCTGGAGGTCCCGAGATCAAATCTCGTGTGCCTCAAGATCTCCTTTATTTTCTTTTGTTGACTCATGCCTGAACCTGTCTAAGTCTGAACCTTGGCTCTTAAAAATTCAGTTAACCCTCGTTGGTATCACTCATATTTCGTGAGATCTGTATCTACACACAAACCGCACCGCAGCCCAGTGGCTTAGCTCACCGTCCCTCGCGGTGGAGACCCGGGTTCGATTCCCTTCGGAGGCAAAGCCTCCCCCTTTTTCTCTCCTTTTACCGCGCTCAGCTTCAGGGCCCACCTGTCGGTGACCCTGGAGGACACCTCAACTACCCTGCACCCATGTTCCTATCACCAATCAGTCAGTAGCCCAGTGGCTATCGATCTGTTAGCCCAACCAGTTGATCCCAGGTTCAAATCCTAACAGAGGCAGCACGCCATTCTTTTTATTCTTGCTGCTGTTTTACAACAATGCAATAATTTGGTCAATTCATTTTCTTTTTGAACAAATAAAATATGAATCTGTATCATAAAAATGGAATCTCCTTTAATATGCAACTTGTTCCCTGTTTTAAACAATGTAACATGTTTCAAATATTAAATGCTTCCCTACTCAATTAAAACTTGTTAAATGCATAACTCTTATTTTATAATTCCAACTAATATAAACTTTATGTCTAGAATTATCAGAAAAATGCAAGGAACATTAATATACCATCAATGTTCATGTTTGCATCCTTCATCTTGCATTTTAGTAGTGTTATGCATGTTCACCTAAATAATAAATATGGAATGTGTTGGGGTAATTACTTTAAATAATGCCCTATTCCATTTAATCCTGTTTAGCTCACCTATTTATTGTTCTCCATGTTAATCAACATTTAACATTGATGGTTAAATAAACAACTTGAACCAATAATTATTTTGTCTGGACTCAGGTTCCGATTAAATTGTCTAAATTGCATCTTTGCGTTGCATCTCGCATGTCATGCATATAAAATTAGGATCATGCTGGATCTTTTACCGTAGTAGTAATTGTTGCATCCGGTGTTTCTTTTAGCTTTTGCTTCTTCGCGGATAGGACGTTGAGATTATGTGAACACCGACAAGTTCTACGGATGTACCTCTACTTGCTGGATCTCAGGCAAGTATACTCACTTGCTACCTATGTTGCCTTTCCTCACTTGTTACCGATTCTTTCCGTTGTCTTTATGCTAGCCTAGTATTTTCGATGCTTGTGTTCCGATCCCATCACATGTTTACCCTGCTGCCACGATATTGCCTTACCTCCACACCTATAACCCTATTGTTTGTTGGCTTGTGTCGTACTAGCATGCTTAGGTTTGTTTGCGCTCTAGTCCTGTTGTCCTTTGTTCTATCACCTGTTTAGTTTGATAGTTGGGTTTCAACTTAATCAACAACATGTTAATGTTTTGGGGTAATAATAATTTGATGATAAGGCACCGGCAGGAGGCCCGGCGTGGTTTTGAGGCATGCTAGTGTCGAACTTAATTAGGAAAAGGGTCTTGTCCTCCGATCCATGATGAGCGCACTAACCGCATGTGGGAAGCGTGTATGGGCGCCCCCCGCAACTTTGATTCGATTCGCATCTCGTCCAAATCGCCACACTTAGTTCGGGCTTTCCATTTGATGCATGCATATGCAGGTGCGAACCCTTGGCGCCAGGGTGGAACTTTTGTAGTCGGCATTTAGGGAGACACGTTCTTAGAGTGCTATGAGGGTCCCCTTTTCTTCGTGGGGCTTGATTAGTCGTGCGCTCAATTGCACGTGGTTCTTTGGGCTTGATGCGAAGAAGAGTTGGGTTGTGTTGAGTGCCTCGCTTGGTGGAAGTGCATTTCCATCTGGCGGGTCATTCTTACGTGTACGGCCAAATTGGTGCATCCCTGCAGGGTTAATCTTCTCGAGAAGCCGTGTTATCCGCGGTTATGGATGACTTGGTGAAAGTGCTGGCTAACAAGTACTCAGACAACTTACACTTAACGATGATAACTTGACTAGTAATATAGATTACCTCCACCATAAAAATGAATGTCACCTTAATCAACAGTGTGAGTTTCCTTGGGTTGCTTCCTTAGTAGGGGATAACACTGGATGGGTATTGTTTGGTGAGTAGTTATAGTTGGTTTTGTCGCGCTATCTTATCCCTTTCTTTTAGCCGGATGTTGTAGCACGTTTCTGTAGTTAGTTAGTGCAGCCCGCTGCCACTTCTTTGCAATAATCCCTTCCTTCCGTTCTACCCAAAGTATTTGTATCTTGTGATGATTGGTTACGCTGGTATCTTGTGAGTATGGTTTATCCACTTGCCACTACTTAATAGTTGTAACACCCCAAGTCTGAAAAATAGCCTTTAGAATGTTTTGCTCTCTGTTATTTTATGTTTTGCATCATGGCATCATGTTGATTGCAATTGTTTTGTTTGTTTTCCTTTTGTTTTCCAACTGTTTTCATTTGTTTTCCTTTGTTTTCTATTTGAATTTCAAACCAAAATTCAAACCCTTTGTTTCATCCTTGTGATGTTACAATTTCCAAAATGTTATTTCAAATAAAAACAACCAAATTGTTTTCTTTTTATTCCAAAATGCTCACCTGTTAAATTGTTGGTTTTAATCAATCATTTAAATTCCAAAAGCACCTTTAAAATTCAAATCAAAGCACTAAAACAGAATCACTTTGAATTATGATGATATCAAAACAAATCAACTCCATTTGGTTATATTTAACATAGGGTTCACCCTATTAAAACCTTTGTTTTCAATATTATTTTATTTAATAACAAAATACCCTAAATTTGAGCTAATTCAAGCAGTACCAAAATTCCATGTTTTTGAATTCCAAAAATGGGTTTTTGGTTGTAATTAACCTAATGTGCTCACCCTAATTTTTCTGGAATTGTTGGAAAACCCCAAAGCATCTTTTCCTTCCATTTGGTTTTCTACAAAAAAAAAATGGAATAAAAAGATTAAAACCAAGGGAGAGAGAGAGCACAGCATCCAGCCCACCCCCCTTTTCTTTCTATTCTCCCCCAGCCCAGCCCATTTCTTTTTTGGCCCGAAACCCCCTCGATCTTGTCTTCTTCCTCCTCTGTACGATCACCTCTCCTCCACACGATCACCTCTCCCCCTGCTCGATGTGCTGCCGTACCAGTGCTATCTATTCCATAAAACCAGCCATCGATCCCCTCATCCTAGCCCTAACCCTAGATCCCTAGCCTAGCGCCGCCACCCTCTCTACCTCAACCTCTCTCTCTCTGAATTCTCTCTGCCAACCCCCCTGCACTTCTCTGAACCTGAAGATCGACGTGGTGGCCGTGGAGTGGCAAGCTCGCCGTCGCCGCCCTAGACACCATCGGCGCCAGCCGTGCCCGGGAATGGAAACGCCCGAGTCCACTCTTCCTCCTCCACCCTTCGGTTCGCGCCGGAGAGGTCCGATGCCCCGCCGCCGTCGCCTCCTTTTCGCCGGTCCGCCTCCCTGTCTGCCCCGACATGCTCCACCACCGACCGCCCCCTACTGCCTCGAGGTGATGCCCGATCGCTCCCCTTCCTCCTCTCGCCCTCCTCCCTCCTCCTCCTCTAGGGCCGCACCCCACAGCTTCCCCCACGGCGCCTCCCTATTTTCCCTCCGGCGAGCAACCGTGCCTCGCTGCCATGTCCATGTCGTGGTACCTGTTCGGTTCAGTTAGAAATTCAGAGTAATCCCGCAAACTGCAGCACATACCCCCCCGACCCCCTATTCTGTCACAAAACCGCACCAGCCCAGTGGTTCTGTCCCCTTTGCGCGTCCAGGAGGTGGGGGGATCGAATCCCACCCCCTGCAGAATAAAACCAAATTTTGTTTTGCAATGTTTTGGTCACAGCAACTTCACAAAATCACAACCATGCCCCTGGTAATAATATCTAGATCCCTGGAAAATATTTTTCTAGTCCCTAGTTACTAAAAAATGGCAGAATTTCACTAAATCTTGTAAATTGCATAAGAAAATCATTTTAACTCCAATTTTCACTTTTTAAATATGTTTTATGTCCCAAATTAAATGTTCTATCCAAATATAAAATTTGTTTACTGTTTTGAACATTTTAAATTGGTGCAAAATTTGAAAACTTGTCAAATTCACTTAAACTTGCAAAATTCATAACTTGTTCATAAAAATTCCAAATTCAACAAACCAAATATGTTTTCCAATCAACTTTTCATGTACTTTCCAAATATAAATTTTGTTTGCTGTTTTGAATATTTTAAATTGCTGAAAACAACTGTTTCTTAATTATTGCATTTAAAATTGCCAAAATAATAACTTGCTCATTTTAAATCCAATTTCCACAAATGAAATATGTTTTCCATGCAAAATCAAACCACCTTTCCAAATATAAAATTTGTTTCATGTTTTGAATAATTAAAATTGGTTAAATGATTTAAACCTTGTTTAATTCATTTAAATTGGTAATTTCATAACTTGATCAAAACAAATTCTTTTGGGACATATAAAATATGTTTTCAAACCATAAAAGCATAACCTTTTCAAATATAAACTTTGTTATCTGTTTTGAACAATTTAACTTGATGAAAACAACAAATGTTTGTGTGACACCTTTAAGTAACCAAAATTCCCTAACTTAATAAATGAATTTCCAAACTTGGTAAACCTTATTTCCATTTGGTTCTATTGTTGTTATCTTGCTATTTTACTCATCCATGCATCATGCTAATCCACTTTCATATGATGATTAGCTGTAAAACAATTAATTCAACCATAATTCATGGGCTTTCCATATGCAATCCCAAATTGCATGTGGGTCCATTTAATCATGTTGTTATCTTGTCAACTAGTTTATTTTTATGCATCAATTAAATTGCCATGCATCATCCCATGTTTGTGCACTATGCCATGTTATTGATTGTTTATCTTTCTGCATTGTTTGTTTGCTTCTTCTCGGATACACGACGACGTTGAGACCGACGATACTTACGACACCCCTTCTAAGGAGTTAGCTCAGTACCAGGCTACTGGGTTTGCAGGCAAGTTATCACTCACATGAACCATTGTGTTCCTTTCAACATTGGTTACCGATACTATCCGTTGTCTATTTCTGCTAGCCTTAGTAGTAGTTGTTTCTGTTACGAACCTATCACATGAATCCCTTAACCCTGATATTGCCTCACCTCCACTCCTATCACCCATTGTTTGAGCCAGTGTCTTACTAGCATGCTTAGGTTGTTTTGCTCGAGTCTGTTGCCCGTTACTTTCTGTTACTATATTCCATTATGTTCTGGGGGCTCGATGTTTAATCAATCAATCCTGCTAATGTTATTGCTAAATAATAATTTGATGATAAGGCACCGGCAGGAGGCCCTTTGTGGTTTTGAGGCCTGCTAGTGTCGACCCTAATAGGAAAAGGGTCTTGTCTACTGATCCATGATGAGCGCACTAACCGCATGTGGGAAGCGAGTATGGGCGCCCCCCTCAATTTGACTCGATTCGCATCTCGTCCAAATCGCCTCATTTAGTTCGGGTTTTCCATTTGCTGCATGCATGATCTTGCGAGCCCTTGGTACCCGGGTGGAACTTTCGTAGTCGGCATATAGGGGGACACGGTCTTAGAGTGATATGAGGGTCCCTTTTCTTCGGGGCTCGATTAGCCGTGCGCCCAAGGTTCTTTGGGCTTGATGCGAAGAAGAGTTGAGTTGTGTTGAGTGCCCCGCTTGGTGGAAGGGCCTTTCCATCTGGCGGGTTATTCATGCGTGTACGGCCAAATTGGTGCAACCCTGCAGGGATAATCTTCTCGAGAAGCCGTGTTTTCCGCGGTTATGGATTACTTGGTGAAAGTACTGGCTAACAAGTACTCAGGACAACTTAAACCTAATGATTAACAACCTTACACCCAATGGTTAACAACTTGACTAGTAATAGGCTTATTGACACAATAATCTGAACCATCATTATTTTCAACTGCGTGAGTTATCCTCGGATTGCTTCTTTGGATAAGGGGCGATATCCAGGATGGGTTTGTTTGAAGTTATCTTTCAGTTGGTTACAATCCTCGATCTTATCTCCTTTCTGTTAGCCGGAAGTTGTAGTATGTTCTGTAGTTGATTAGAGCAGCCAGTTGCAGCATCTTTTATATCCCCTTCCTTCCGTTGAACCCAAAGCATATGTGCTTGGTGTTGACGGGTTACACTTTGGTGAATTGTGAGTCTTGCTTGCCAGTACGTTTATGTACTGACCCCTTTGGGGCTGTGGTTTCCGCAGACCTACGTTTCCGAGGATCTACATGGTGGCAACTACGTGGAGTATGACGAGACTGCTGACGAGTAGATAGCGGACCCGGGCAGGATCCGAGACTTCGTGGATGGGCTCCGTCTTTTCGTTTCCGGCCTCTTAGGCCTATTTGGTTCTTGTCTGTACTCAGACATGTTGAATGCTTCCGCTGTGATGTAATGATGTATCGTTGGGGCAGGTGCCCTCTGAATGATTGAATTTGCTATCTCTGCTCTAATGAGAGCCATTTGCAACTTATTTCAATCTTTTGTGTCGTAGAGATCTGTTGTGATATCAGTTGTTCAACGCCGTTGACGTACCATGTGTGTATGTTTTGAAGTACGTCAACGGAAGTGTCCTGATTTCTATGGGATAGTTTACGTCGACGCTGAACAGATAGGGGTTGGCTGTCACACATACGTGTGTTGGCCTACTCGTAAGAGGACGCGGGTGCCGGTAAGCCCCGTAATCCAATCTACTACTGTTCAACGGAACGGCGAGTATCCTTTAGAAGTCCGGGTGCGACAAATGGTATCAGAGCCTGTCTGCCTGTAGGATCCCTTTTTACTGGTCGCACTTGAGTCTAGAAACTATTTTGTAGCTATATAGGAAAAATGAAACATGAGAGTAGGAATTCTGTTCTTTTTCTTCTTTCCCCACCCACCCTCCCTTTTTCTGGTAAGGAAGTGCAACATTGTTTTCCCTTCTCATCTAAACTTTCAAGTTAGGATTTCACGAATTCTGGTTTCTCTAGGATGGTTATATCTACTAGATCATAGGAATGGAGGTGGTTGTGACATGATTTATCATGTTGCCTACTCATGATTGAGAACGGAGGCGTGTAAGCCCCGGAAGCAGATCCTCTATTCCTTAAGCAGTAGATATTGATCCTTTAGAATCCCGGATGGGTTTTCCGTAGTACCTCAGGAGTTTTGTTCTCGTTTTCCCCGATGTTGATACCCTGTTCTTCTCAACATCCTTTTCGTCCGTTCAAACCTTGTTGTTGTTTTCTACTTCAATTCTTCTACCGGTGTCTAATCAAAGTTTTCCCCGTTCATCTGCTAAACTCTATTCCAGCTAAAAGTGTTGTTTGATACCGGAGCATCACATTCTTTTGTGTCAAAAATCTTTTCCACAACATACAACCTATTTCTGGTTCCACTAAACAATCAAATCTCTGTTCACTCCCCGGGATCTCAAATGTTGACTTCCAAGTTCAGTCACAGAAATCAAAATTCTAATTAATGGCCACATATTCCTTGCTTCTCTCATACTACTTGGAAATTCTGACATTGATCTCATTTTTGGTGTTGGATTGATGTCAATAACTCTGTTCCACCCTTATTACAGATAGTCTATTCTCCAAATGAATCAAATTCTTATCAGCTATACACCCTACATACAAAACTTTTACCTCTACTTGAAAATGTTCCGGTGGTTTCCAAATTCCCCGACGTCTATCCAATGTGCACGATGTGTTTCACGTGTCACAGCTCAAGAGGATCTTCCCAAGAAGTTTCCGGACCTTTTCTTTTCTCAGTAGGAATCTCGGGGCGCGATTCCTTCAAGGGGGGGCGTTTTGTAACATCCCAAGTCTGAAAAATAGCCTTTAGAATGTTTTGCTCTCTGTTATTTTATGTTTTGCATCATGGCATCATGTTGATTGCAATTGTTTTGTTTGTTTTCCTTTTGTTTTCCAACTGTTTTCATTTGTTTTCCTTTGTTTTCTATTTGAATTTCAAACCAAAATTCAAACCCTTTGTTTCATCCTTGTGATGTTACAATTTCCAAAATGTTATTTCAAATAAAAACAACCAAATTGTTTTCTTTTTATTCCAAAATGCTCACCTGTTAAATTGTTGGTTTTAATCAATCATTTAAATTCCAAAAGCACCTTTAAAATTCAAATCAAAGCACTAAAACAGAATCACTTTGAATTATGATGATATCAAAACAAATCAACTCCATTTGGTTATATTTAACATAGGGTTCACCCTATTAAAACCTTTGTTTTCAATATTATTTTATTTAATAACAAAATACCCTAAATTTGAGCTAATTCAAACAGTACCAAAATTCCATGTTTTTGAATTCCAAAAATGGGTTTTTGGTTGTAATTAACCTAATGTGCTCACCCTAATTTTTCTGGAATTGTTGGCAAACCCCAAAGCATCTTTTCCTTCCATTTGGTTTTCTACAAAAAAATATAAATGGAATAAAAAGATTAAAACCAAGGGAGAGAGAGAGAGCACAGCATCCAGCCCACCCCCCTTTTCTTTCTATTCTCCCCCAGCCCAGCCCATTTCTTTTTTGGCCCGAAACCCCCTCGATCTTGTCTTCTTCCTCCTCTGTACGATCACCTCTCCTCCACACGATCACCTCTCCCCCTGCTCGATGTGCTGCCGTACCAGTGCTATCTATTCCATAAAACCAGCCATCGATCCCCTCATCCTAGCCCTAACCCTAGATCCCTAGCCTAGCGCCGCCACCCTCTCTACCTCAACCTCTCTCTCTGAATTCTCTCTGCCAACCCCCCTGCACTTCTCTGAACCTGAAGATCGACGTGGTGGCCGTGGAGTGGCAAGCTCGCCGTCGCCGCCCTAGACACCATCGGCGCCAGCCGTGCCCGGGAATGGAAACGCCCGAGTCCACTCTTCCTCCTCCACCCTTCGGTTCGCGCCGGAGAGGTCCGATGCCCCGCCGCCGTCGCCTCCTTTTCGCCGGTCCGCCTCCCTGTCTGCCCCGACATGCTCCACCACCGACCGCCCCCTACTGCCTCGAGGTGATGCCCGATCGCTCCCCTTCCTCCTCTCGCCCTCCTCCCTCCTCCTCCTCTAGGGCCGCACCCCACAGCTTCCCCCACGGCGCCTCCCTATTTTCCCTCCGGCGAGCAACCGTGCCTCGCTGCCATGTCCATGTCGTGGTACCTGTTCGGTTCAGTTAGAAATTCAGAGTAATCCCGCAAACTGCAGCACATACCCCCCCGACCCCCTATTCTGTCACAAAACCGCACCAGCCCAGTGGTTCTGTCCCCTTTGCGCGTCCAGGAGGTGGGGGGATCGAATCCCACCCCCTGCAGAATAAAACCACATTTTGTTTTGCAATGTTTTGGTCACAGCAACTTCACAAAATCACAACCATGCCCCTGGTAATAATATCTAGATCCCTGGAAAATATTTTTCTAGTCCCTAGTTACTAAAAAATGGCAGAATTTCACTAAATCTTGTAAATTGCATAAGAAAATCATTTTAACTCCAATTTTCACTTTTTAAATATGTTTTCTGTCCCAAATTAAATGTTCTATCCAAATATAAAATTTGTTTACTGTTTTGAACATTTTAAATTGGTGCAAAATTTGAAAACTTGTCAAATTCACTTAAACTTGCAAAATTCATAACTTGTTCATAAAAATTCCAAATTCAACAAACCAAATATGTTTTCCAATCAACTTTTCATGTACTTTCCAAATATAAATTTTGTTTGCTGTTTTGAATATTTTAAATTGCTGAAAACAACTGTTTCTTTATTATTGCATTTAAAATTGCCAAAATAATAACTTGCTCATTTTAAATCCAATTTCCACAAATGAAATATGTTTTCCATGCAAAATTAAACCACCTTTCCAAATATAAAATTTGTTTCATGTTTTGAATAATTAAAATTGGTTAAATGATTTAAACCTTGTTTAATTCATTTAAAATTGGTAATTTCATAACTTGATCAAAACAAATTCTTTTGGGACATATAAAATATGTTTTCAAACCATAAAAGCATAACCTTTTCAAATATAAACTTTGTTATCTGTTTTGAACAATTTAACTTGATGAAAACAACAAATGTTTGTGTGACACCTTTAAGTAACCAAAATTCCCTAACTTAATAAATGAATTTCCAAACTTGGTAAACCTTATTTCCATTTGGTTCTATTGTTGTTATCTTGCTGTTTTACTCATCCATGCATCATGCTAATCCACTTTCATATGATGATTAGCTGTAAAACAATTAATTCAACCATAATTCATGGGCTTTCCATATGCAATCCCAAATTGCATGTGGGTCCATTTAATCATGTTGTTATCTTGTCAACTAGTTTATTTTTATGCATCAATTAAAATGCCATGCATCATCCCATGTTTGTGCAGTATGCCATGTTATTGATTGTTTATCTTTCTGCATTGTTTGTTTGCTTCTTCTCGGATACACGACGACGTTGAGACCGACGATACTTACGACACCCCTTCTAAGGAGTTAGCTCAGTACCAGGCTACTGGGTTTGCAGGCAAGTTATCACTCACATGAACCATTGTGTTCCTTTCAACATTGGTTACCGATACTATCCGTTGTCTATTTCTGCTAGCCTTAGTAGTAGTTGTTTCTGTTACGAACCTATCACATGAATCCCTTAACCCTGATATTGCCTCACCTCCACTCCTATCACCCATTGTTTGAGCCAGTGTCTTACTAGCATGCTTAGGTTGTTTTGCTCGAGTCTGTTGCCCGTTACTTTCTGTTACTATATTCCATTATGTTCTGGGGGCTCGATGTTTAATCAATCAATCCTGCTAATGTTATTGCTAAATAATAATTTGATGATAAGGCACCGGCAGGAGGCCCTTTGTGGTTTTGAGGCCTGCTAGTGTCGACCCTAATAGGAAAAGGGTCTTGTCTACTGATCCATGATGAGCGCACTAACCGCATGTGGGAAGCGAGTATGGGCGCCCCCCTCAATTTGACTCGATTCGCATCTCGTCCAAATCGCCTCATTTAGTTCGGGTTTTCCATTTGCTGCATGCATGATCTTGCGAGCCCTTGGTACCCGGGTGGAACTTTCGTAGTCGGCATATAGGGGGACACGGTCTTAGAGTGCTATGAGGGTCCCTTTTCTTCGGGGCTCGATTAGCCGTGCGCCCAAGGTTCTTTGGGCTTGATGCGAAGAAGAGTTGAGTTGTGTTGAGTGCCCCGCTTGGTGGAAGGGCCTTTCCATCTGGCGGGTTATTCATGCGTGTACGGCCAAATTGGTGCAACCCTGCAGGGATAATCTTCTCGAGAAGCCGTGTTTTCCGCGGTTATGGATTACTTGGTGAAAGTACTGGCTAACAAGTACTCAGGACAACTTAAACCTAATGATTAACAACCTTACACCCAATGGTTAACAACTTGACTAGTAATAGGCTTATTGACACAATAATCTGAACCATCATTATTTTCAACTGCGTGAGTTATCCTCGGATTGCTTCTTTGGATAAGGGGCGATATCCAGGATGGGTTTGTTTGAAGTTATCTTTCAGTTGGGTACAATCCTCGATCTTATCTCCTTTCTGTTAGCCGAAAGTTGTAGTATGTTCTGTAGTTGATTAGAGCAGCCAGTTGCAGCATCTTTTATATCCCCTTCCTTCCGTTGAACCCAAAGCATCTGTGCTTGGTGTTGACGGGTTACACTTTGGTGAATTGTGAGTCTTGCTTGCCAGTACGTTTATGTACTGACCCCTTTGGGGCTGTGGTTTCCGCAGACCTACGTTTCCGAGGATCTACATGGTGGCAACTACGTGGAGTATGACGAGACTGCTGACGAGTAGATAGCGGACCCGGGCAGGATCCGAGACTTCCTGGATGGGCTCCGTCTTTTCGTTTCCGGCCTCTTAGGCCTATTTGGTTCTTGTCTGTACTCAGACATGTTGAATGCTTCCGCTGTGATGTAATGATGTATCGTTGGGGCAGGTGCCCTCTGAATGATTGAATTTGCTATCTCTGCTCTAATGAGAGACATTTGCAACTTATTTCAATCTTTTGTGTCGTAGAGATCTGTTGTGATATCAGTTGTTCAACGCCGTTGACGTACCATGTGTGTATGTTTTGAAGTACGTCAACGGAAGTGTCCTGATTTCTATGGGATAGTTTACGTCGACGCTGAACAGATAGGGGTTGGTTGTCACACATACGTGTGTTGGCCTACTCGTAAGAGGACGCGGGTGCCGGTAAGCCCCGTAATCCAATCTACTACTGTTCAACGGAACGGCGAGTATCCTTTAGAAGTCCGGGTGCGACAAAAGTACTGACCCACGAATCCATTTCGTGGCTGCATATTCCACATTGCAGTCAACAGGTTTGAAGTCTGACAACGTTAGCTTGGGAATCCCTCCGGCTTGGCCGGGGCAGGGATTGGACGCCATCGGTTATCTTCAGGACTCTTAGTCCAATTTGTATCTTGTCCGTAGTCGGACACTATGTTGCTTCTTCCGCTGTCATTTGGATCTTTGTATTGTATCAGTTGTATCCTTGACTCGTTTGAGTCGTCTTGTATATACCTCCTCTGTTGTTGTTGTGGATTATTCGTGAACTCTTGTAATGTTATCACAAGTGGCAACCTGAAATCGGTTATTATGCGGATTTGGGTGGAAATGCCGAAATTTGCATAGTGCCCGATTTCGGGGCGTCACATCCATCTTCTAACTTTATGCACAGTTGAGCGAGCATTTTTTCCATTCTGAGTTTTATGTGCATTTGTCCCAGAAACATTATTAATTGATTCATGGTGTGTTATTGCTTGTTCTCTAATTATTTGTTCTAGTCTTCCTCGTGAACTTGGAAGGTGTCCTGACATTTATGTTTTGCCCCACTCTTAAGGACTAGCGAAATATCACTTTGACATGCTTTCTCTATACTTGAAACAAACATATATCTTTCTTTGCATTGTTATTCATGATCTTTTATTTGAGTTACTTCTCATGATGCAAAGTGATTGCTATGCTTTATTATTAAAGTTTTATTTATCATGCTTGTGTTGAAGTTCTATGATCTCAGCTTAGTTATGTTTTTACATTTTGATGATCAAGTTTATGTTGGTAGCATGTCACCTCAGAAATTATTGTGTTTTTATCGTTTACCTACTCAAGGACGAGTAGGAACTAAGCTTCGGGATGTTGATACGTCATAAACGTATCCTTAATTTGTGATGTTCCATGTTGTTTTCTTATTATTTCCCACATGTTTTCTATACACTTTATGACATTTTTATCGATTTTCCGGAATAACCTATTGACATGATGCCATGGAGCCAGTTCCCTGTTTTTGTTGTTTTTTAGGTTCAGAAAAGCTGTTATGGAAATATTATCGGAATTGAAAAATTTGAAGCCCGGAAGTTTTAGAAATCCTAGAGGTTCCACGGAGTCCCGAAGATACCCAGAGGGGGGCCTCAGGGGGGCCCACACCATAGGGTGGCGCGGCCCCCCTTGGCCGCGCCAGGGGGTGGTGTGGGGCCCCTGAGCCTCCACCGCCTCTGCCCTTTCGCCTATTTATTCCCCCTGAGGCGTAAGCCCTAAAGATATCCCACTTTTCCCCAAGAAACACCCAAGGACGCCGTCACCGTCATCCCGAGATCGGGAGGGTTCTGGAGCTCTCCCCGGCACCCTGCCGGAGGTGGAAATCATCACCGGAGGGGTCTACACCACCATGCCCTCCTCCGAAGTGATGCATGAGTAGTTCATCCCTGGACTACGGGTCCGTAGCAGTAGCTAGATGGTCGTTCTCTCCACTTTGTGCCTCATGTTTAGATCTTGTGAGCTGCCTAACATGATCAAGATCATCTTTATATAATGTTACATGTTGTGTTTGCTGGGATCTGATGAATGTTGAATGCTATGTCTTCTGATTATCAATATATCATGTTATCTTCATGCTTATATTGTTTATGATCTTGCATGCTCTCCGTTGTTAGTAGATGCTCTGGCCAAGTAGATGCTAGATACTCCTAGAGGGAGTATTTATGCTCGATAGTGGGTTCATGCCTCCTTTTCATCTATGCTCGAGTGAAAGAAACGTGACGGGTGGAGGATGTGTTGTTGCCATTAGGGAGAAAACAACAATGCTTTGTCTAAGGATGATGTTATTGTTTACATTACTGTGACGCCCCGAGATCGGGCACTATGCAGATTTCAGCATTCCCGCCAAATCCGCATAATAACCGATTCCAGGTTGCCAGTTATGATAACATTACAATAGTTCACGACTAATCCACAATTACAACAGCATCAGAAAGATACAAGATGACTCAACGAGCCAGGGATTACAACTGATACAATACAAAGATCCAAATAACAGCGGAAGAAACAAACTATCGTCCGGCTACGGACAAGATCCAAATTGGACTAAGAGTCCTGAAGATAACCGAAGGCGTCCAATCCCTGCCCAGGCCAAGCCGGAGGGATTCCCAAGCTAACGTCGTCAGACTTCAAACCTGTTGACTGCAAGTTGGAATTTGCAGCCACGAAAGAGATTCGTGGGTCAGTACGGTTAGGTACTGGCAAGGGGGACTAGGCCCATACTCACAAGTTATACCGGCGTAGCCAATCATCACAAGATACAAATACTTTAGGATCAACGGAGAAGAAGGGTTATTGCAAATAAACGACAACAGGCTGCACTAACCAACTACAGATATTCTATTACTTCCAACTATCATAAAGGAGATAAGATCGAGTGATAGTGACCAACTGAAAGATAACGTCAAACAAACCCATCCTGGATCTCGCCCCTCATCCGAAGAAGCAATCCGAGGATAACTCACACCGTTGTTATTATGTGAATCAAGTTATTGTGTGAATAACCTATTACTAGTCAATTTATTAATCATTAGGTGAAACATGATTAATCATTAGTTGAAGTTGTCCTGAGTACTTGTTAGCCAGTACTTTCACCAAGTAGTCCATAACCGCGGAAAACACGGCTTCTCGAGAAGATTTACCCTGCAGGGGTGCACCAAAGTAACCGACACTCATGAATATCCCGCCAGATGGAGCGGCCACTCCACCAAGCGGGGCACTCAACACAATCCAACCCTTCTTCGCATCAAGCCCAAAGCACCGCGTGCTGTGCGTGCGCGGCTAATCGAGCCCCACGAAGAAAAGGGGACCCTCATAGCACTGGAAGACCACGCCGCCCTAAATGCCGACTACGAAAGTTCCACCCGGGCGCCAAGGGCTCGCAAGATCATGCATGCAGCAAATGGAAAGCCCGAACTAGTACGGCGATTTGGACGAGATGCGAATCGAGTCAAACTGAGGGGGAGCCCATACTCCCCAAATGCGGGTAGTGCACTCATCATGGATCAGTAGACAAGACCCTTTTCCTAATTAGGGGGTCGACACTAGCGGGCCTCAAAACCACCCTGGGCCTCCCGCCGGTGCCTTATCATCAAGTTTATTATTACCATTAGCATTAACAGGATTGATTGATTAACATTCGAGCCCCCGGTACGATAATAAAAGAGCACGATAGTAAAAGAAGTAACCGACAACGAGCTCGAGCAAAAGCAACCCTAAGCAAGATAGTAAGACACAGGCTCAAGGAAAGGTTATAGGAGTGGAGGTGTGGCAATATCAGGGTTAAAGGATTCATGTGATAGGTTCGCAACAGAAACAACTACTACTAAGGCTAGCAGAAAAGAATCAACGGAAAGAATCGGTAACAAGTGATGAAAGGCAGCCATATGGCATGCAAGTGAGTATACTTGCCTGAGATCCCGCAAGGTAGCAGACTTGTCGTTGCTCACATCATCTCAACGTCCTATCCGCGAAGAAGCAACGAACTAAAATAAACACCGGATGCAACAATTACTTCTACGGCAAAGATCCAGCATGATCCTATTTTATATGCATGACATGGCAAAATGCAACAGGGAAACAACTTAAGCAATTTAATCGGAACCGGAGTCCGGAGAAATAGAGATTGGTTCAAGTTGTTTATCTAACCATCAATATTAAATGTTGATTAACAGGTTTAAACAAGGTAGAGGTGATCTATTCAATATTAAATGGAATAGGGCAACAATTGAATTAAATACCCCAACACATTCCATATTTAATTATTAGGTGACATTACTATTACCCGCACCCACAAAATGCAATGCAAACATGATGCGATGACATTTTAAACATAGTTGATATGTTATAGAAAATAGGGCATAGGTATAAGGGTTGGGGTTTGGGTTCGCACGTTGGAAAGAGGATCGCCGGGGTTAACGCCGGAAACTTCGGACGTGGAGGAAGTAGACGTGGTAGTGGAAGTAATCGACGTAGGGGAAGTAGCCGTTCTCGTTCGGACGGGGGAACTAGTCGAAGCCGAGATCATCGTATCGTAGAGGAAGTAGGCGTAGTCGACGTCTTCGGGTAGAGGAAGTAGTCGACGTCGGGGGCGTAGACGTTCCGATGTCGATGTAGTAGCAGAAGTAGTCGTTCACGTCGTCGTTCCCGTTCCGTAGCCGAAGTAGGCGTAGTAGTCGTGGGCGAACCACTATATCCTTGTCTTCGAGGTCGATGGCGAACTTGGCGGCTCTCCGGTCTTCGGGGTTCACGACATCATCTCCCGGACACGCACGAAGGCGGCCAACGCAAAACGGACACGGCCGAGGGTTCGGCGAGGTGGACGTTCACGGCTCGGGGTAGCGGTACGTGTCGGCGAAGAACTCGTTGACGAGGTACATGTGGGGCGGCGGTAGTCGTTCACGGCATGTTCTTGTCGAAGAAGATCATGGCGACGAGGTACGGGCTGGGGAGGATCTCGGCAGAGTCACGGTCATGGAGAACCTGTCATGGTCACGGACGAGAGCGGCATCGAACGAAGAGGTTCCGCTTCTCTTAGACGAATTGCAACAAACGTGTGGCGGGCGGAGGACACAAGCACAAACGGAGACCCGGACCATCACTCCAACACTGCATGCCAGTGCATCGTGGAGGCAAGGGAGGACAACGGGCATGGGCTTGGTGGCGTTCTTCCGCGTCGGAGGCGACGAATTCAACCTGTGGGCGAGTGATGGCTCGGTGAAGAGGCAGTACAGGAGCTCTCGTCCTGCGGAGCCAAGGAGTCGCGGACGGGCGAGAGGACACACCGACACGGTGCAGAACCGAGCGGAGCAGCCCTCGTCGAGCTTGACCTCGGGGTGACGACGACCTTGATGAGACGCAGGGAGCACATAGGTGGCCGGTGCGGTTGCAGTTGGGGACAAGGACGGGGACATGGCGAGGGAGGCGTTGCAGGCTCCTTGGGCGACGGAGGCCGACCTGGCGGCGGGAACTGCGAGCTCGGGGGCGGTGCTGCACGGAGCGGAGCGTGGAGGAGGTGTTTGGCGGCGGCGGCCATGGCTGCGGGCCGAAGAGAAGGAGGGGCGGCGGAGCTTCGGGAGGGGAGGCCGGCGGCGGGGCCAGAGGTAGGCCACGGCGGCCATGGCCGCGACCTGCACGGGGCCGGGGGGCGCTTGAGGAGGGCGGCCGGAGAGGAGGGCCGCGGGAGGAGAAGGGCGCCGGCGAGGGGTTCGGTGGCGGCCAGGGGAAGGAGGAGGCGTTCGGGAGAAGGGGGCGGCGCCCAACTTGAGGAGGGCAGCGGCGGCCTCCTGCCGGAGAGGGAGAGCGGGGCGGCGACTTGGGAGGAGAGGGAGGCGACGGGGTGAGCGAGAGGAGGAAGAAGAGGGTCGAGCGCTGGAGGGGATCGCTCGATCCCCTTCCAGTCGCGTGCGTGCGGTTCGCTGCCTCTTTTTTTTTTCCTTTGGCACCGGTGGGAGGACCTGAATGAGAATAGGAGAAACGGCGGGGGGGTAATTGAGAGGGAAGAGCAGAATTTAGGGTTGTGGGGGAGGGATTCGGTGGGGGAAGGCCGGCTGGGCTCCTTGCTGGGCCGAAAATTGGGCCTGGCCGGCTGGCTCTCTCTCTCTCCTCTCAATTTTTTTTGTTTGCTTATTTTTTTTTTCCAGAAATTGTTCAGGCACAAATAAAAATAGATTTAGGCACCAAATAACTTTCAGAAATTTTAGAGAGAAAACATTTGATGAATTTTAATTAGTTGGCAAGTTTTAAATGCATGCAGATGCATGATGCTATGACGCGAAAAGGAAAACAACAATTTCTATTAGGGGGGGAACCCCCGGGTGTTACAGCCGACACCACTAACAAGGGGATTGCGCCCTCGCAATCCGCTCACAAACACGGGAGAGGGAAGAAGCCGGAACTATCGAGTCTTCGGTCATCTTGTTGATCTTCTCGACACCACTAACAAGAGATTCTTGCTCGGGCTGATGACGATGTTCTTCCACCAGGAATCTTCCGATGATCGAACCTATTAGGATATAAGGCCAAGAGAACGTCCACCCACGTAGGATCCTAACACTTTGAAAGATTGAGTAGGAGAGTAGACTCCAAAACAAATGAGATAGAAGGAGAAGTAGAATAGAGATAAGGAGAAAACAAGAATCCTATTGAGATGTTTCCAAAATAGTTTAGCAGAAATAGTTTTTAACACTCTAGAAACAACGACCGTTAGCGAGGTTATCCTACAGGCTTTGCGGACCCGTTGCTTCGATAACCATTCGTATCGAAACAATCTCGGGAATCGGAACCAAGGCTCTGATACCATTTGTGACGCCCCGAGATCGGGCACTATGCAGATTTCAGCATTCCCGCCAAATCCGCATAATAACCGATTCCAGGTTGCCAGTTATGATAACATTACAATAGTTCACGACTAATCCACAATTACAACAGCATCAGAAAGATACAAGATGACTCAACGAGCCAGGGATTACAACTGATACAATACAAAGATCCAAATAACAGCGGAAGAAACAAACTATCGTCCGGCTACGGACAAGATCCAAATTGGACTAAGAGTCCTGAAGATAACCGAAGGCGTCCAATCCCTGCCCAGGCCAAGCCGGAGGGATTCCCAAGCTAACGTCGTCAGACTTCAAACCTGTTGACTGCAAGTTGGAATTTGCAGCCACGAAAGAGATTCGTGGGTCAGTACGGTTAGGTACTGGCAAGGGGGACTAGGCCCATACTCACAAGTTATACCGGCGTAGCCAATCATCACAAGATACAAATACTTTAGGATCAACGGAGAAGAAGGGTTATTGCAAATAAACGACAACAGGCTGCACTAACCAACTACAGATATTCTATTACTTCCAACTATCAGAAAGGAGATAAGATCGAGTGATAGTGACCAACTGAAAGATAACGTCAAACAAACCCATCCTGGATCTCGCCCCTCATCCGAAGAAGCAATCCGAGGATAACTCACACTGTTGTTATTATGTGAATCAAGTTATTGTGTGAATAACCTATTACTAGTCAATTTATTAATCATTAGGTGAAACATGATTAATCATTAGTTGAAGTTGTCCTGAGTACTTGTTAGCCAGTACTTTCACCAAGTAGTCCATAACCGCGGAAAACACGGCTTCTCGAGAAGATTTACCCTGCAGGGGTGCACCAAAGTAACCGACACTCATGAATATCCCGCCAGATGGAGCGGCCACTCCACCAAGCGGGGCACTCAACACAATCCAACCCTTCTTCGCATCAAGCCCAAAGCACCGCGTGCTGTGCGTGCGCGGCTAATCGAGCCCCACGAAGAAAAGGGGACCCTCATAGCACTGGAAGACCACGCCGCCCTAAATGCCGACTACGAAAGTTCCACCCGGGCGCCAAGGGCTCGCAAGATCATGCATGCAGCAAATGGAAAGCCCGAACTAGTACGGCGATTTGGACGAGATGCGAATCGAGTCAAACTGAGGGGGAGCCCATACTCCCCAAATGCGGGTAGTGCGCTCATCATGGATCAGTAGACAAGACCCTTTTCCTAATTAGGGGGTCGACACTAGCGGGCCTCAAAACCACCCTGGGCCTCCCGCCGGTGCCTTATCATCAAGTTTATTATTACCATTAGCATTAACAGGATTGATTGATTAACATTCGAGCCCCCGGTACGATAATAAAAGAGCACGATAGTAAAAGAAGTAACCGACAACGAGCTCGAGCAAAAGCAACCCTGAGCAAGATAGTAAGACACAGGCTCAAGCAAAGGTTATAGGAGTGGAGGTGTGGCAATATCAGGGTTAAAGGATTCATGTGATAGGTTCGCAACAGAAACAACTACTACTAAGGCTAGCAGAAAAGAATCAACGGAAAGAATCGGTAACAAGTGATGAAAGGCAGCCATATGGCATGCAAGTGAGTATACTTGCCTGAGATCCCGCAAGGTAGCAGACTTGTCGTTGCTCACATCATCTCAACGTCCTATCCGCGAAGAAGCAACGAACTAAAAGAAACACCGGATGCAACAATTACTTCTACGGCAAAGATCCAGCATGATCCTATTTTATATGCATGACATGGCAAAATGCAACAGGGAAACAACTTAAGCAATTTAATCGGAACCGGAGTCCGGAGAAATAGAGATTGGTTCAAGTTGTTTATCTAACCATCAATATTAAATGTTGATTAACAGGTTTAAACAAGGTAGAGGTGATCTATTCAATATTAAATGGAATAGGGCAACAATTGAATTAAATACCCCAACACATTCCATATTTAATTATTAGGTGACATTACTATTACCCGCACCCACAAAATGCAATGCAAACATGATGCGATGACATTTTAAACATAGTTGATATGTTATAGAAAATAGGGCATAGGTATAAGGGTTGGGGTTTGGGTTCGCACGTTGGAAAGAGGATCGCCGGGGTTAACGCCGGAAACTTCGGACGTGGAGGAAGTAGACGTGGTAGTGGAAGTAATCGACGTAGGGGAAGTAGCCGTTCTCGTTCCGACGGGGGAACTAGTCGAAGCCGAGATCATCGTATCGTAGAGGAAGTAGGCGTAGTCGACGTCTTCGGGTAGAGGAAGTAGTCGACGTCGGGGGCGTAGACGTTCCGATGTCGATGTAGTAGCAGAAGTAGTCGTTCACGTCGTCGTTCCCGTTCCGTAGCCGAAGTAGGCGTAGTAGTCGTGGGCGAACCACTATATCCTTGTCTTCGAGGTCGATGGCGAACTTGGCGGCTCTCCGGTCTTCGGGGTTCACGACATCATCTCCCGGACACGCACGAAGGCGGCCAACGCAAAACGGACACGGCCGAGGGTTCGGCGAGGTGGACGTTCACGGCTCGGGGTAGCGGTACGTGTCGGCGAAGAACTCGTTGACGAGGTACATGTGGGGCGGCGGTAGTCGTTCACGGCATGTTCTTGTCGAAGAAGATCATGGCGACGAGGTACGGGCTGGGGAGGATCTCGGCAGAGTCACGGTCATGGAGAACTTGTCATGGTCACGGACGAGAGCGGCATCGAACGAAGAGGTTCCGCTTCTCTTAGACGAATTGCAACAAACGTGTGGCGGGCGGAGGACACAAGCACAAACGGAGACCCGGACCATCACTCCAACACTGCATGCCAGTGCATCGTGGAGGCAAGGGAGGACAACGGGCATGGGCTTGGTGGCGTTCTTCCGCGTCGGAGGCGACGAATTCAACCTGTGGGCGAGTGATGGCTCGGTGAAGAGGCAGTACAGGAGCTCTCGTCCTGCGGAGCCAAGGAGTCGCGGACGGGCGAGAGGACACACCGACACGGTGCAGAACCGAGCGGAGCAGCCCTCGTCGAGCTTGACCTCGGGGTGACGACGACCTTGATGAGACGCAGGGAGCACATAGGTGGCCGGTGCGGTTGCAGTTGGGGACAAGGACGGGGACATGGCGAGGGAGGCGCTGCAGGCTCCTTGGGCGACGGAGGCCGACCTGGCGGCGGGAACTGCGAGCTCGGGGGCGGTGCTGCACGGAGCGGAGCGTGGAGGAGGTGTTTGGCGGCGGCGGCCATGGCTGCGGGCCGAAGAGAAGGAGGGGCGGCGGAGCTTCGGGAGGGGAGGCCGGCGGCGGGGCCAGAGGTAGGCCACGGCGGCCATGGCCGCGACCTGCACGGGGCCGGGGGGCGCTTGAGGAGGGCGGCCGGAGAGGAGGGCCGCGGGAGGAGAAGGGCGCCGGCGAGGGGTTCGGTGGCGGCCAGGGGAAGGAGGAGGCGTTCGGGAGAAGGGGGCGGCGCCCAGCTTGAGGAGGGCAGCGGCGGCCTCCTGCCGGAGAGGGAGAGCGGGGCGGCGACTTGGGAGGAGAGGGAGGCGACGGGGTGAGCGAGAGGAGGAAGAAGAGGGTCGAGCGCTGGAGGGGATCGCTCGATCCCCTTCCAGTCGCGTGCGTGCGGTTCGCTGCCTCTTTTTTTTTTTTCCTTTGGCACCGGTGGGAGGACCTGAATGAGAATAGGAGAAACGGCGGGGGGGGGGGGTAATTGAGAGGGAAGAGCAGAATTTAGGGTTGTGGGGGAGGGATTCGGTGGGGGAAGGCCGGCTGGGCTCCTTGCTGGGCCGAAAATTGGGCCTGGCCGGCTGGCTCTCTCTCTCTCCTCTCAATTTTTTTTTGTTTGCTTATTTTTTTTTTCCAGAAATTGTTCAGGCACAAATAAAAATAGATTTAGGCACCAAATAACTTTCAGAAATTTTAGAGAGAAAACATTTGATGAATTTTAATTAGTTGGCAAGTTTTAAATGCATGCAGATGCATGATGCTATGACGCGAAAAGGAAAACAACAATTTCTATTAGGGGGGGAACCCCCGGGTGTTACAATTACACACTTTGCTTACTGCGATTATCTGTTGCTTGCAACTTAATACCCAACGTTTATTCGGATGATATTCGAAGGGTGGATTTTTAGTCATAGATGCAGTTGGATAACGGTCTATGTATCTTGTTGTAATGCCCGCATGAATCACATAGTAATCTTTATGCCTTGCATATACACTACGGTGTAGCCTTCGTTTCCGTCAATTGCCCAGCTGTAATTTGTTCACCACACATGTTATTTATCTTTCACGGAGAGACTCCACTAGTGAACTGTGGACTCCAGTCCTTTTTACTCATACTCCTAAAACACCTACTGCTTTCATACCGCTCTCATACTGTTTTGCTATTGTTTTCCACACCATACGTTTAGCCTCTTTGTGTTCAGCAAAACCGGTGAGATTGACAACCTCACTGCTTCGTTGGGGCAAAGTGATTTGATTGTGTTGTGTAGGTTCCATGTTGCTTCTGAACCGGTAGTGCGCCCTGCTATCTCAGCTGCTTCAACCTTCTGAAGTTACTCCTTCCTCCTACTGGTCGATTAAACCTTGGTTTCTTACCGAGGTAAAACTGCTATTGTGCTCATCATACCTTCCTCTTGGGGTCTCCCAACGAGTGCAAGACCTGCACCATCACTTGTCATATAGGTAAATTCACCGTAGTTGCATATCTAGATAATTGACCTTTGCGTCAAGCCTTAATTTGAATAAAAATTAAAATTGGTCGTAGCACCTATTCACCCCCCCTCTAGGTTCCCATACTATTCGTTCAATTGGTATCAGAGCCTCGACTCTTATTTTGGGTTTAACCGTCTAAAAGTTTTAGTATGGGTAGCAGAGATGAAGCCACCGAGTCCGCGGCACAAGTCACTATGGATGATCTCGAGGAATTGGAAGACTCCTTGACTCATTGACCTCATCCATGGATGTTAAAATGACGGAGTTGCGAGATTTAATGTTGCAACTCTGTAAAGCCAAGGGCTCGAAAACTTCTACTTCATCTCCTTCGGAAGAAATTCCGGAGGAGACGGATGATGGGGATAAGGGTGGAGCACCTAAAAGTGACTCCTCTAAAGAAAAACTTCTGAGGGTAAGGATGAGAAGGATGAGTACCACAATGTCGAAGGACGGTACTCTCCCGATTCCCCTATCCCACATCCTCATATTAATCCTAGAGGAGAACCTCCTAAAATTGATGCACATAATATTATATGAAAACTCACTTGAACTCTTCTTGTATTGAGCTTTGGAGGGTCGTTCAAGATGGATACAAGCCTCATGACCCCAAGCACTTGACAAGAAGAGAAGTAGTAGATTTCCAACTCAATTACACCACCTTGTTGACGATTCAACAAGTCGTGGGTCCAAACCACATGCCTCAGCTTCAACAATATTCCACCACCAAAGAAACATGGGATTCTCTTGTCACCATGTTTGTGGGAAATGAAAGCATGCAGAGGAATAGGTATGATACCTTGAGCAATGAGGCCGAAGGGTTCTATATGCTTGATGGTGAGAGCCACAAGGACATGTACCGAAGACTCAAGACCCTAGCTAGCGCCTTTAGTGGTCTTGGTGCCAAATATGTGGATGATTCTTGGATCAAGAGGAAGTACATGAGTGCCCTCATGCCATTTGAGCCCCTGGACTTGAAGAGCCTTCAAAGAATACACAACTTTCACCTCATGACCTCAACCGAGGTGATGCAAGAGATGGCCTCCTTCAAAGTGCAAACAGAGCTTGCTAATGACACTCGTGCTTGTGCTATTGGAATGCACGAAGGAGCCTATGTTGCTTTGAAGGCCAAGGTGGTGACCAAGATGATGGATCAACAAGAAGAGGTTGCTTTGGAAGAAAACTTATTCCCGCTCAAAGATCAAGAATATGATCCCGTGCTCAAGGAGTATGTTGCTCTTGCGGTGCAAATGTTTTGGAAGAATCCTCCCAAGGCCAAGGCATATGTTGAGGAGAATAACAAGTCAAGCTATGGAAAAGAAGAGGCTCAAAAAGTGAGGGCTTGTTTCAATTGTCAGGACAGGTATCACTTTGTTGCCGAATTCCTTTTTCAGAATAGGGAAAACCATGGAGAAAGCTTGTCCTCAAGGATAAGTCAAAGCTCCCCAACAAGAAGCCTCAATTAAATAAGAATCCCTTCAACAAGAAGCCATCATAAAGATATGTGCTTTTGACTCAAGAAGAGTATGATTCCGGTGATGATGAAGAGGAAGAAACCATAAGTGAAGTGGCCACTATTTCTATTGCATCTTCATCATCCCCTTAACTCTTTGAATACCCCAATGAGAATCTTCCTCAACCCTCCGAAAGTGCTTCGTAACAAAGGCCACCGAGGTATCATATTCCTCCACCACTAAGACTAAAGTGAAACGAATAAACTTGCTAGTCCTAGTGTTGAAGATGAAATTGCCTCTTTGAACCTATATATGACTAACTTGCAAGGTGAGAACAATAAGTACTTTGATCTTCTCATGAGTCAATTGGGAGAGGCCCAAGAGGCTCTTGAGAAAAAATGTGAAACCTAAAGGAAAGATTGCATTGAAAAGGTTTCCCTTTCAAATTCTCTTGAGGAGGAACATGAGTTCCGAGTATCTCTTGAGGAGAAATTTGAAACTATTAAAGAGTCACATGATGAGTTAATTTCTAAGCTCACTAAAGAACGTGACCATGCAATTTCTATATATAAAGGGATAAAAAGAAGAAGGTTGAGTTTGGTGTTGGTCATGAAAATCTAATCGAGGATCTAGAGAAGCTCACCGAGGCTCACAAGGCCTTGGAGAGTGAACACTCTACCCTTAACAAGACTCGTGAAAAACTTCAAACTCAACTTGATCAATTCAATGTGCCTAGTACTTCTATTTCTTCTTGTGATCGTGCAAATGTTATTGAGGAGAATGCTAGGTTAAAGGAATAGTTAGGAAGAATCAAGGCAAGGGCCCTAGTGTTGATAAGGTTGTGGCCCCTAAGCCACAAGTGGTTGCTCCTAGACCACAAAATGGCAAGAAAAGTCTTGGGTATGTTGCCAAGAGCAAGAACAACAACAAGAAGAATAAGAACAAGGCCAAGCCCGCGCAATTAAGGAATAATGTTGGTGTGAGTGGTATTGTCATTAGGGACAACACTACTCGTATAAACTCCGCGGGGACTGATAATCCACATCATTTCTTATTTTTTGATTATTATGGTGTTGTGCAAGCTAAATATGTTGGCCTTATAGAGGGTTTAATTGATTACTCTATTTGGGTTCCAAAGACCCTTGTTGCTAACATGATAGGACCCTCCTTGGGTACTAACTCAAGTCAATGATTTATTGTAGGGCTACGCTTCCGGTGCATCAAAATGGATACTTGATAGTGGGTGTACAAGTCATATGCCCGGAAGCAAGGAAATTATGACAGAGTTGAAACCAAATATAAATCAAGCAACTGTCACTTATGGAGATAATTCAAAATATGAGGTATAGGGTTTCGGCAAGGTGGTTGTTGCTCCTAATATCACCCTTGAAAATGCCATGATTGTCGAATCCCTTGGTTTCAATTTGATTTCAGTTCGTGCTTTAGGGAAGATGGGATTTTCCATCTTCTTTCATCCTAACAAGGTGATCATCATGTGGAGAAAGTCTCTCGATGTTGCTTACGTTGGGCATGTCGATAATGAGTTGTATGTGGTAGACTTTTCGGAGTCAACCAACACTCAAACGATGTGTCTCTTCAGTAAGGCCGACGTGGGGTGGTTGTGGCATCGCCGCTTATCCCATGTCAACATGAGAACTTTGCAAATCTTTAACAAGGGTGGTAACATACTTGGACTAAAATAAAATGTTTCCTTTGCCAAAGACCGTGTGTGTAGGGCTTGTGTTGAAGGCAAGATGCATGATTCTTCGCAACCAAGCAAGACAATTATCTCATCAAGGAGGATCTTGGAGCTTCTCCATGTTGATCTCTTTGGAGCCATGCCCGAGGCAAGAAGTATTGCTTGGTGATTGTGGATGACTATTCAAGATACACGTGTGTATATTTCTTCAAGTTGAAGAGTGAGACTCAACAAAGTGTCATCGATTTCTCGAACCAAGTGCAACATTAACACAATCTTCCTATCTTGGCTATTCGGAGTGATAATGGCTCCGAGCTCAAGAACTACACCCTTAATGAGTTCCTAAGTGAAGAGGGTATTCGTCATCAATATTCCGCTGCATATACCCCTCAACAAAATGGTGTAGCCGAGAGGAAGAACTGGACACTCTTGGATATGGCTAGGACCATGTTGGCGGAGTTTAACTCTCCCCAATATCTTTGGGTCGAAGCCATCTCCACTGCTTGTCACTCATCTAGCCGGCTCTACATTCTCAAGGGCTTAATGAAGACTCCATATGAGATTCTCACTGGAAACAAACCCAACATATCCTACTTCTGTGTCTTCGGTTGTAAGTGTTTCTATTTGATCAAAGGTGTTTGTTTGTCTAAATTTCAAGCTAAAACTATTGAGGGTACATTTGTTGGTTATGGTGCCGAATCCCACACTTATAGAGTCTTTGACAAGGCCTCACGAATTGTCATTGAGTCTAGTAGTGTGGTGTTCAAAAAAATGATGGATCCCAAGTTTGGCAATTTTGTGTTTCCGATGTAGATGTTGAAATACCTCAAGAAGCCATAGGAAGAATGGGCGTGGAATTTTTCTGCCCCATTGAGGGAAACCTTGTGGGTACTCGAGAAGAACTATGCTCTACTAAAGTGGAGACCTCCTCTACATTGGAAGATCATCCCAAGGGATCAAGTGATGCACCAACCCAAGAACAAGTTCAAGACCCTCCTCTTGTTGACCAAGTTGCTATGCAAGAACCAAGCACTCCTATCATTCAAGCTAGCCAAGGTCAAGGCCAAGATCAGTCTTCTTCATCTTCTTCTCCTATTGTTGAAGCAAGTCAAGATGATGATCAAGGCCAACATTCCGTTCAATATGGGGACCCAAATGATCAAGATGATCAAGTGATTCCTCCTCGCAATAATGAGGAGATCAAAGCCCGTCGTGCTAGAAGGATTGAAAAAGCCTTGAAGCGTATTGATGCATCCGATGATAAGGTGTTGAGTGATGTGCAAAAAAAAGATACAATAGAGCTCAATTAGCAAGCTTTAGTGAACATCAAGCTCACATATGCATGGTGGAACCGAAGAATGTGTTTGAAGCTATTGAAGATTTAGATTGGTTGGAAGCTATACATGATGATCTCAATAACTTTGAGTGCAATAAGGTTTGGAAAATAGTTGAGAAGCCAAAATATTGCCACAATGTTATTGACACTAAGTGGATATTCAAGAACAAGCAATATGAGCATGGTATTGTTGTGAGGAACAAGGAAAGATTGGTAGCTCAAGGCTACACTTAAGTGTAAGGCATTAAATTTGATGAAACCTATGCACATGTGGCTCGTCTTGAGTCCATTTGTATCCTTCTTGCATATGCATCTTCCCATAACTTCAAATTGCAACAAATGGATGTCAAAAAACCCTTTCTAAATGGTCCATTGAAAGCGGAGGTATATGTTAAGCAACCTCCGGGGTTTGAGAACCCCAACTTCCCTAACCATGTCCGCAAGCTCTCTAAGGTACTCTATGGACTTAAACAAGCTCCACGTGTGTGGTATGAGCACCTTAGAGAGTTGTTGCAAGACCGTGGGTTTGAAGTGGGGAAAATCGATCCCACCCTATTCACAAAAAGGGTAAAAGGACAAATTTTCATATGTCAACTCTACATGGACGATATTATCTTTGGCTCTACTAACAAAGCTTTCAATGATGAGTTCTCAAAGCTTATGACTGACATGTTTGAGATGTCTATGATGGGAGAGCTCAAATTCTTCCTTGGCTTTAAGATCAAGAAGTTGGCTCGTGGGACTTTCATTTCTCAAGCCAAGTATATCCAAGACATGATCAAGAAGTTTAACTTCCAAGGTGCTAAAGAGAAGGTCTCTGCAATGCAAGTCAAATGCCACCTCAAGCACAATCCGACCGGTAAAGATGTGGACCAAAATTTGTATCGTTCTATGATTGGTTCTTTGTTTTACCTGCATCTAGGCCCGATATTGTGTTGAGTGTAGGAGTGTGTGCAAGGTATCAAGCGGCTCCTAAGGAAAGACACTTGGTGGCGGTTCATAGGATCTTTCGGTATTTGGTTCATACCTCAATATTTGGTATGTGGTACTCAAAGGGGGCACAATTTTCTCTCGAGGGGTACGCAGACTCGGATTGGGCTGGTGATCAAGATGATAGGAAATCAACTTCCGGGGCTTGCCAATTTCCTGGTTGGTCTTTGCCGAGTTGGTCTTCTAAGAAGCAGAATTGTATATATCTCTCCACCACCGAAGCCGAGTATGTGGCGGCCGCTAGGGCTTGCACCCAATTGCTATGGATGAGGCAAACCTTCAAAGAGTATGATGTTAACTTGGAGAAAGTGCCACTCTTGTGTGACAATGAGAGTGCCATCAAGCAACCCCGTGCAACAAACAAGGATGAAGCATATTGAGATTCATAATCATTTCATCCGGGATCATGTGGTAAGAGGTGATATTGAGCTAGCATATGTCCCAACCAAGTATTATCTCACAGACATATTCACGAAACCTCTAGATGATTCAAGATTCATGTTTTTGAGGAATGAGCTAAATATCATCGATTCAAGGAGCTTGACTTGAGGATCTTGCACACACACCTATAGTTAACTATGTGTTTGGGTTTAGGTGTAGGAATGGACATGGGGGGAGTGTATCCTAACACATTGGGTTCTCCATCCCCCCATTATGCCCAAAGAAAAAATTCGTTGTTATCTCTCTATTTCTAATGTTGAATTATGAGCTAAAATGTTGAGAATTGTCAATGCACCCAAGATATATCTTCACGGTGACATACCATAATCTCTTACATGGTGGCTTAGGACACCAACCTCTTCTTGGTGAAGAGTTGGTTCTTATTGGTGTTCATTTGGATCTTATTTGCCTATCTTTTTTTATTTTTCTCTCTTGTTAAGTCTTTATGGGAAATATGCTCAAATTTGGCCTTTTACACTTGATTCTTGCAAATGAGAGCATATAGTACCATCTACCAGTTTGGAATTACATTCTAAGCCTATCTCATCTTAAAAACCAAATTTCTATTCTTGTATATGCTCAAAATTTGTATCTAGAGGAAGAGGAAGGGTGCCCCAGTACTACCGACCTACTATCGGTACTATTTCCACTGCAAAGTTCAAATCAAATTTTCTGCTGAAACTTGTACATCCGGTACTACCGGATGCACTCGGTACTACCGTCTGTGCAGATCGAAACAAAAAATTATATGGAAATCTGTACAACTGGTACTATCGAGCCAGCACAGTACTACCGCCTGTGCAAATCAAAGCAGACGAGTTCTGCGGAAATTTTTACATTCAGTTCTACCGGATGGGTCCGGTACTACCGGCACAGACAGTTTCGGCATAAAACTCCAGGTCGTATGGTGTGGGGGTTATTCCCCGCCCGCATGAACCTCTCCAAATGTTGTTGGCCCCTCCTCTCCATCCTCCGGTCGTCCTCCTTCCCCGCCGGATTCCGCCGTTCCCAGCCCGGATCTTCACCGTGGGAATCTCTCCTGCACCAATCTCCTCCATGGCCTCTAGTATTTCTTCTCTCCTTACTCCATTGATGAACATTGATGAACCCTAGATGGCTTTGAGAATAGATACTTGGTAGCTCCGATTTCTTCGGTTAAAGTTTGGATGGATGATGTCTGATGGTTGGGAACTGTATTGTTTTATTCTACTCTAGTTCCTCTAGTTGAATGTCTCTCGATTTCGTGCTTAGATTTGGGGCCGAAATTCAAAAACTTGCACGCTCGGTACTACCACCCATGTAAATTTGGAACAATTCAACTAGTTTCAACTTGAGTAAACTATTTTTATTCTCCATTCCTTTTGAGTATGTTCCCTTATCTTGTTTCCTATCCCCATCTCTCTGAATTTCACTTGTTCTCATGGTGATGGTGGCTGAGATCATGCCCGTCCTACCACCGCAAGAACTCGTGGTGGTGGTAATGGTGGTCGTGCGATGCGTGTGAACACAGGTTCGTTGGGAGACCCCAAGAGGAAGGTATAAAGAGTGCAGCATCAAGTTTTCCCTCAGAAGGAAACCAAGGTTGAATCGACCAGTAGGAGGAAGGAGTAACTTCATAAGGTTGATGCATCTGAGATGGCAGGGCGCACTATCAGTTCAGCAGCAACGTGGAACCTACACAACACAATCAAATCACTTTTCCCCAACGAAGAAGTGAGGTTGTCAATCTCACCGGTTTGCTGAACACAAAGAGGTTAAACGTATGGTGCAGAAAACAGTATGAGAACAGTATGAAAACAGTAGGAGCAGTGTGAAAGTAGTGGAAGCAGTGTGTGTATTATCGGTATGAGGAAATGGATCAGGGTCCACAGTTCACTAGTGGTGTCTCTCCATAGAAGATAAATAACATGCGTGGTGAACAAATTACAGCTGGGCAATTGACAAAAATGAAGGCTGCACCGTAGTGCATATGCAAGACATAAAGATTACTATGTGATTCATGCAGGGATTACAACAAGATACATAGACCGTCATCCAACTCTATGACTAATAATCCACCCTCCAAATATCATCCGAACAAACGTTGGGTATTAAGTTGGGAGCAATAGATAATCGCAGTAAGTAAAGTGTGTAATGTAAAACAATGTAAACTAAGTAAACACCGTTGTTTTCTCTGTAATGGCAACAACACATCCTCCATCCATCATGTTTCTGTCACTCGAACACAGATGCAAAGGAGGCATGAACTCACTATGGAGCATAAATACTCCCTCTTGGAGTTACTAGCATCTACTTGGCCAGAGCACCTACTAATAACGGAGAGCATGCAAAATCATAAATAACATAAGCATGAAAATAACATGATAGATTGATAATAAGAAGACATAGCATTCAAGATTCATTGGATCCTAGCAAACCCAACATGTAGCATTACATAAAGATGATCTCGGTCATGTAGGGCAGCTCACGAGATCTAAACATGAGGTACAAAGTGGTTAAGACAACCATCTAGCTACTTCTATGGACCCGTAGTCCAGGGATGAACTACTCACGCATCACTTCAGAGGAGGGCACGATGGTGTAGACCCCTCCGGTGATGGATTGCCCTCTCGGCAGGGTGCCGGGGAGAGCTCCAGAACCCTCCCGATCCTGGGATGACGATGACGACGGCCTCGGGTGTTTCTCAGGACAAAGTGGTATATTTTTATGGTTGATTTATCGGGGGGAATAAATAGGCGAAAGGGCGATGGCGGTGGACGCCCGAGGGGCCCACACCACCCCCAAGCGCGGCCAGGGGGCACGCCGCCCTATGGTGTGACCCCCTCCGGGCCTCTTCGAGACTCCGTGGAACCTTCGGGAATTCTAAGACTTCCGGGCTTCGAATTTTCCAATTCTGAGAATATTTCCAGAACAACTTTTCTGAAACTAAAAATAGAAGAAAACATGGAACTGGCTCTGTGGCATCTCGTCAATAGGTTAGTAAAATCGATAAAAATGACATAAAGTGTATAGCAAACATGTAGGAAATAACGTGAAAACAACATGGAACATTAGAAATTAAGGATACATTTATGACGTATCAACATCCCAGGCTTAGTTCCTACTCGTCCTCGAGTAGGTAAATGATAAAAACACATAATTTCTGAGGCGACATGCTACCAACATAAACTTGATCATCAATAATGTAAAATCATATGTAAGATGAGATCATAGAACTTCAACACAAGCATGATAAATAAAATTTTAACAATAAAGCATAGCAATCACCTTGCATCATGAGAAGTAACACAAATAAAGGATCATGAATAATAATGCACTCAAAAGATATACATTTGTTTCAAGCGTAGAGATAACATGGCAAAGTGATATTTCGTTTGTCCTTAAGAGTGGGGCAAAACATAAATGCCAAGACACCTTCAAAGTTCATGTAAGGACCCTAGACCGGCAGTCTGAAACCCTCCGTATGCATACATTCACGATCCCAGAAAGATCAGTCGTGAACAACATACAAAGTTGGCACACACAAATACATCATCCATTACACGAATACATAAAGGTATTACAAAAATGATCACATGATCAAGTCTAACACAACTGCCACAAGGGCAGGCAACTTAACAAACACAGCGGAAGACAAATAAAACACAACGTAGTTGAGCCCAAGTCACGCCTTAACCTACAGGCTGCTGACCCGGAGACGATCCTAGTTCGCAAAGACGTCAACTCCGTACTTCTCTTCATAGATATCCTTCGGAGGCTCCTTCTCAAAGTCTGGCAAGTAGATACCAGGGGCGAAACCATAATGAGTACATTTGAATGTACTCAGCAAGACATCCATCATATTACTTACCAACATGCAAGTATGCTTATATGGTGGAATAGGTAGGCTATAAATAGGGTTCACTATCAATGGTGTTCATATACGATGACACCACAGTTGCAGTCAGGTTAATCTGTATCTTCGTTGAAGAAGATACTTCAGAAGAAAATAATATAGTTTTATTTCTCTTGTAGATATCACATGTACAAGAGGTTTTGTAAAGTTTTGTTAAAGAATATTTTCTCTTTGCAAAACTTCTTGGAATCAGTTTCCAAAATTCTTGCTTAGAGTAGAAAAGGTTTTCTTTGCAAAACATTTTGTTTTGTATAACATCATCTGGCTTTTTATCATCAACGATACCTCCACGGTATAAGTTTCCATTCCTTTCCGAACTTCACAAGTTCAACACTTCCTTTCCAAAATTCCCTTTTCAAAAACTTCCTTTTTGAAAACATTGACACAATGCTAGCTACATGGCCATTCAACTGTCCATATCCGAGGACGCGGCTTCTTCGAAAATGTTATACTCTACAGAGGTGTACACATCCACCAGATCTAGTACACCTCCCGTGAACAATCACGGACTGTAACAACAGTATGTAAACATCAGGTATCTGATCATAACCATTCACTATGTTCAAGCTAGTATATGCCTATCTCTCAGTTGAGTTTTACCACTTCCCCGGCACCGAGCTAATCCCCGCCAAGCCAGGATGCCTCAACTGATGCGACCGGAGGGAAAATTAATCCCACACTTTATATGTCTCCACTGACGACATTCGGTTCGAGGGTACGACGCCCCTTATAGCAAGTGAGATAGCACACACTAATAAGAACAAACTTCAAGTTAAGCCCCGTGCCCATGTTGGGGTAGGGTGGCAGTACGGTAAAGGTTGTCTGGCGAAGACTAGGTTATGTGTCATTTTTGAAAACACCAAATTTCTCAAAAATGACCACTTCCACATTCCTCCGGAGAACAAGGATCCGCCTTTTCTCCGGGTTTTTCCGTAAAGCCTTTGTTTTGTAGAATCACAATTTTAGGGTGTCCACTTAGGGACTAACATATTTGATGGTAATAAATACCATATGGTAGCTTATGGGCTTGGTATTACCAAGTTTAACTACTGGCATGATAGTAACCTATATACTAGTATAGTAGTAATAGCCACATCAAAAATAGTTTTGATAATCAAGTTTTTGTAAAACTTCAGAAGTAAAACATGCATGATAGGTAATGATAAGTATTGTATCAGCAAGCATCAGGATGGCTTGCCTGGTATCTCCTGGTGTCCCTGGGTTTTGGAGTGACTGGAACTTGAAACAGAGCTTCACGACACTTCCTTCCTCTTCGTTTTCTAACGTCGTAAAAGGAATAAAGGACACACATTCAGAACCAATCAAGGCAAGCAACCATACATAACAATACATACAGCAAGAAAACTAAAAATAACCAATCACACAATTATTAATGGAGCAAACAATCAAACAAACACACTTGGCAGAAATGCCATTTAATCAGACAACTTAAGGTTGGAGGAACATATCTCACAACCTCAATATCATGGATTCAGTGGGTGTGCCACTCTCATACCAAGATATTAATAAACCCAAAATAAACTTAGTTTCACAAGGGTGAGACTACTAAAAGTATATAAAACATGCACAAAAATAATTATGGCAATGGGTCTATCAACCACACCACAAAAAGAACAAGATAGCCAATCTATTAAGTCTAAATTGACATCAAGAATAAATGAAACACATGATTTGTAAAAGTTACTTTTACAAATCAGCGAGCCTACACAAATGTAACAAAGTAATAGACTCATCACAAAACACACAATTTCTCATAGTGAGAACAATAGAAACAATGACTAAAAAGGAGGAATCCTATAGACATGTTTTCTACTAAAAGTTTGCTATGCAAGCAAGCATAATAAGTAAAGTAATAAAATGCAAACAAGGAACCATGTTATCATAATGGGAATGAAAACATGTCCTCATGCAAGGGTACACAATTATCCACCAAACACATGTTGGCAGGAAAAATAATTCACTACAAAAACTGCTAAGGAAACTAGTACTACTTAAACATGAAGAATCAATGGATGCATTTCAATCAAGTAATTGAAATACAACCAGAGGGTTCATGTCATAAAAACAGGAGTGAAAAACATCTATACTTGCTATAACAAAAATATCCCATTTAGCAAAACAATGCTTCAATTTGCAGGGCAACTCCTACATACTAGTAGTAATAAAAAGGGCATTACTAGAGGAATCAAACAACACTCCAAAGATGGATTTTCCTAGAAAGCCACACATGATTATAACCACTTACAAACATAAGCATACTCATTTTCATTTAGCACTAGAAATTCCAAAGCAAAAATACTAGGCACTCATTAGTTATAGAACTATATAAAAGAAACACATCTAGTGTGGGGGAAATAATGTTTCCACCAAAAATGCAATGACACCAGTGGGTGTTCCACTAGCATATCAAAGAATTAATAGGTCACAAAGCCTCTGGTCCACTTGTTAAAAATTAACAAAAGACTAAACTAGCATCTAGTGCAATAACCATACTAGTAGAAAATAATAGGGTGCACAAATAAGCAAGGTAATGATACTCATGCTATTGTTTTCACACATGTGAAAACTTTAGGGGTCAAGTAATCATAACAACATCATCAAAAAGCTACTGGCCCTATGAATACAACACAAAAATATGTGGCTATACAACCACAAATGATTATGTCAAAAATTCCACACATGAGGGAATTTTTCCATAACATTCTCATAGTGAAGACAAAGCTACTCATGCTTTTCTACCAATCAAATGCAATCTAGCAGAGGGGATACTAACAAAATATAAGTACCAACATGGTACTGAATCTAATATCTCAACACAACAATTCAATCACTTGCACACAAATTAATCAATCAAAAATTATATGCAAGTAATAAACTAGAGATAAACATATGATATTAATATAAATCCTAATTCTTCTCAACTCAAGTCCACACATTCTAACATGATAAAATAGCAAAATAACACTTATAAAACAAGTTCACACATCTTATACATGCTAGAAAACAATATTGCAACACAAAAATAACTCATACAAATTAATTACCTAAAAATGCCAAAATGGCAGAAACATGCAAATCAAAGATCTGTCCACCAAATTTCATAGGATGCTCCAAAAATTAAACCCATATAGGTTTGGATATCCCTAAGCATATACAAGACCATCCAATTGAGTTTGCATCAAAATTCATCTTTAATTAATTTATAAAAACCACCAAAGTGCTCACTGGTGTTTTACCAATTTGCATGCCATTTCAAAAATACTAGGAATTTGGAAGCAAGGTTAATTGCTACTGTTAGATAATTTCAAGGGATTTCCAATTCAATTAGCCTCACTTCATTCTGAGTTGTGAAATAAAAATGGTGCTCATTTTGGTGTTTCTGGTACCTGTTGCCAAATCATTTTTCATTTCAAAACTATACATCCAAATGTAGATCTACAAGTTGGAGGTGGTTTAGATTTTGTTGCTTTACATCTGTGAATTTTGGTTTGGTCAAATTCATCATTTAGGTAGGTTTTTAGATCCCAAAGAAAACATGTAAGTTTCTGTAAGAAAAATCAAAAGGAAAAACAACCACATGGGCCAGATCCAGATCTGGGCCGGCCAGATCTAAAAGTTACCGCGGTGGGATCTAGCTAGAGACGCTGACTCGCGGGCCAGCGTGCCACGGGGGCAGCCACGCAGGCGAGCGCGGCCCCACGTGCAGGTTTGAGTCTCCCAGCGCGGGTCCAGGGCTGATGACGCGGGCGCTGCGTCACTGTGACCTCACTCGCCGGCGGGAGTGCTCCGGCGAGCACGAATCCGAGCAAAATCGCTAACCATTTTACGAATCGAAGGCGTCTACGAGTTCCTCTCGACGAGGGCTACCAAGCGAACTCAACCTCGCTTCCCGGGAAGCACCGGAAAAGCGGCGGTGTCGATGGCGCACGGTGGCCGGACGGCGAAGACGGCGCGACATCGATTAAGGGAGAGAGGGAGAGGGGAAAACGGTCGGGGAGGTTCCCCTGCTTACCATGAACGCGCGGAGACGCTCGGCTAGGGCGGAGAAAAGCTCGAGGCGGCGGGAATGGCTCGCCGGAGTCGTCGGGCTCGGAGAAGGGGATTTGATGGCGCGGCTACCACACGTCGTTACGGCTCGATTCCTTCTGCCTGGAGGACTACCACGACGAGGCGGAGCTGATGGGCACAACGGCTGCCGTCGGTGAGCTCCCATTCGGCCCAATCGACGACGAGCCCGAGCTAGGGTTTCGGTTTGAGCAAAAAAAATCAGAGAGAGAGAGTGTAGCTCGAGGGAGAGAGAGAGGGGGCAGGTAGCAACCACTTGGGGGGGGGCTTTTTATCTACCTAGCAACCTTCTAGTCGAAGCAATGGGGAATGGGCCTCCATGCCTCAACTTGCAGCTACAGGAAGAAGAAGAAGACAATGACTAGGATTGCAATTTGGTCCCTGGGTAATTACAAAAAGGTCCTTTTCTCTCTTTTCCCTCTCTGAAAAAAGCTGTTTTCACCAATCAAACAAAGTCAAAATTTGAAATCCTTTTGCCAAAAATTATAATTAGTTGAGATGCACAACATATATGAAAATTGGATCAATTGGAGAAACTTGATAATTCAAAGTTGTTCAAATTTGAATTCTTACATAAATGGACATTGAATTTATTAGACTACTTAGAAGCTTCCAAAAATGATAATTTTTGGCACACATTCCTTATTTGATGTGTTCCTTATGTGGTAGAAAATTCAAGTCATTTTGAGTTACTTCATAGAACAAACTTGTTAAAATTTCAAAAAGGTGCTGTCAAGAAAACAGGGGTTTTTGGCAACTTAAGTTATTAAAAAACTTGTGCCCTTTTGGTTTTCATCCTTATTTATGATATAGATCATGTGGTATTTATTTCATGGCATTTGGAAAAAGTTTGTAGAACAAACTTGTTCAAAATCCCAAATGTTGCTGTGGAGAAAAACCATGTTTTCAGGACTTTAATAGATTCAATTTTTGGTCTCCTCTTGTGTGTGTTCCTTATTTGATATAAGGAAGCAATGGTATTAATTTCAAATCACTTGAGGAAAGTTTCCAATAGTAACTTGTTTTAGTTTTCTGTTTCTGGAAATATTGGAATTTCTATTTAATAAGGCACTTGGCTTTTCTTTAACAATGCTTTGCCAAAATATTTATGTGACTAGAGATAGCAAGTCAATGCTCTACAATACCTTTGTTTTTAAGCTTGCAAGGTTGGAAAAACATTTGATAATATTTTGGTGAAGCATTTAAGAATGCCTCTTTTTCCTGATAATCTTTTAGGGAAACTTATTAAGTGTTTCCTCTTTCTTAAATTTAGAACTTGGAATAATATTCAACAAGTATTGGATTCATAAGATGTTTTTGGAAAACTCTTTGATCAATATTTACTTTAGAAAATATTGTCAAAGTCATTGGAACAATATGTTGAATATTTTGTTTTCAATTTCTTAGCCATGTAAGTTTATATAATTAGTTTGTTTAGTTGCACTCAAACAAACACAACCAAGGTTTATTAGTCAAGCAATTAGCAAAACAACTGTGTTAACAGGTATTTCAAAATTGGGATGTGACAGGTCTTCCCCCCTTAAAAAGAATCTCGTCCCCGAGATTCGCAAGCGAGGACTAAGGGAGGGCCAACAAACACAATGTTAGTGTTGGAGTGCCGGTGCTTCCCCCCTTTGACTTTTCTTGGGAGGTGGGATACTTCCTTAAATTAGCAAATTCACTCTAAAAAGTACACCTGTAGTGTTTTAGGTCCAAAATTTTTGTTTCCTAGTTTGAACAAAAATTAAGGTTGGTGCAGAATTACCTGGAAATGTACCGTCAATTATTACATGAGTTCTTAGCTATATCCCACATCTTACATAACACATATGGAGTGGTGTACCACTCTCATAACAAGGTATCTAAGAATCTAAAAATATAGCTTGTGGGTGCAAGGTTAGGTTGCTAAGGTAAAATAAACAAACAGAATAATACCCATGGTAGTGGGTGTTACTCACCACAAGCAACTATCACTTAATGTGTTCATGATTTTAGTTGTATGTTTTAGTTTCATAAAATAATCTTAAGCACAATCATAACACAAGTATAAACTCATGCTAAGGTAAAACATTTAAACAAAATCCAATAAGAAAGCAAACATCACCACAGATGAATAGACTATTTATCACTAGGTTATTGTTTAATAGGGTTTTGGAATCCATCAATCATGAACAATTAGAAAACAACCAGTAGCTAAAAACCAATGAATACAATCATAAAGGTACTCTAAAATACCATCTTTACACAAGATGAAACTCCTATTTCACAGGCATAAAATAAAACAGGACTGCACAAATAACACACTAGTATGACAAATCTACACCAGCATGCTATAAGAGATAATCATATCCTATAACCATAGAACATGAAACTAAATAATTCATGGCATGATAACAGAAGTAATAACTTCCTAAACATGCTATATCAACATATATACTTATAAAATAACAAGAGGGTAATATTAGAGCAAAAATCACCATTTTCTAGTGGTGAACTAGTTTAACTCTAGAGAAGCAAACAATGCTATCATGATGTTTAAACTTAAACAAGCAAGTCATGAATATAAGTGTACCTAATAACAGTACACAAAACTTACTCATGTTAGTAAGCACAAACATCAAAACAATCCCATGATACAACTATTAAACATGCATAAATTAATTCTAGCAATTTATGTTTTTCTTAAACAATTACTAGCAAACAAGCAAGGTATAACTCACACAACCAGTAGCTATACTATTAATAAAAAGTTATCTAAGCCTTTTTAAAAGTCCATACACTCAATTTAAAATCATTCACAAACAATCTACCAATCAAGAGGAATTTATTTTATTTGCGAACAATTTAATTTTAGCACACGATAGTGAAACATTTCTTAACATGATACCCCTAAGGAATATTATGCTAACAAAAGGATCACACCTAAACATATTAGTATTTACTAATAAGAAATAAACTTCTCACTTTCATAAGTGAAAAGAAACAATTATATTTTCCATGGTGGAAAATAGAAATCAATCACATAGTGAGACATGCTATTTTCACACATGTGTATGGTTGGGGATTTTCATCCTCAAGCCAAAATGCAATGGGACCAGTGGGCTATGGCCTAATAATACCAAGTAAAAATAGGTACTAAGCCTTAGGTTACCCATGAAAAACTTTGCATACAAGATAAAAATATAAGGCTATTTAATCTAGTGAAACAATACTAGTGCATATTGATAGCAATGCTTACATATGCTTTACTTTTAAGAGACATGCAAGCTAACAGAGGTACAAGCATCAAAATAACAGTACCTAAATGGTACTGGCCTCAAGGAAAACATAGCACAAAAATCTACTAAGAAAGTATACACAGATCTAGCTCTCACAAAATTTCCAAATAATTAACTAGAAGGTGACAAATGTTATTTCATTTTTATTCGAGTTTACAATCATGCACACACTTTCTAGGGTAGATTTATTGTAATAAAACAACATAATAACAAGTCCTAACAACTCCATATAAGTTAGGAAGCAAGATTGAATAAAACACAAATTTATTTCAATCAAGAGCACACAAAGAAACAAACACCGGAAAACTGCTGTTTTCTAGATCTATCATATCCATTCCATCGTTCACTTTATTTCTAAACCTCGAATTTCATAGTACCTACAATGTCTACTACTATTTGGTTTCCAAAGTAGATACACATGATATCCTATTGACTAGTAAACGAATAGGTCATCATTTTATTTTCTCGTGACTTCTCCTTTTTTACCAACTAGATTAAAAGGTGTCGTAAGTCACTTAATTTCTTGGTTTAGAAAGAGTTGTCAGTAGTTCGCATGCTTTGGTTAGGTGTCAACCTAAGATTAGACCAAGCATGTTAGTCTTGTTAGCTTTCTATTTAATCATGTTTGTCCGACAAGATACGACTAGCGTCATCGTACGTCGAATATTGAATTCGTGCTCTTTTGATTGGCTTCTGAGGGCAATGCGAAGACTTCTTTTGCACTTTTCTCCAGAGGAGGGAGGTATATAACTTTTTAAAAGGGGATTTCTCTTGTTTGGTCTTTTAAAAGTGGACATAAAGAGGTGCAACATTTAGCCAACAGGGCAAAACGAGTCTTTTGCAAACAGACAAAACATAGAGGTTTTGGTCAGTATTGGTCGGTTTATTCACGCCTTTTCTTCTTTGAGGGTTGTCGTTGTTGGAGATTTATCTGTTGGAGTGCATCACTGGTAGCAACGCTATCAGCTCGTGTGGCTTGATGGTCCTCTATTATTAGGCACAACGGTGCTTTCATTAATTGTGGGGGAGATGGTGGTGGTTCACGACGGGTCGCATTATGAAGCGAAAACAAGTATAAGTCTAAGCAACAAATTCTTGTTTTTGAATACTACAAAAACATTTTTGCTTGCAAAAATTTAATAAGAGGTGATTCAAAAACAAGAGCGGGGCAAGCACAAATCTGCAAATTTTGAGCACCCCACAAACATATAGATGCCTAGATGAACCAAATTCTACACCACACAATAGCACAAAGTCCTACGGACACACATAAGCAAGCCATAACACACAAGCAAGGCTCCATTGGAGCTACGTCAGGGGAGACGACTCATGGAGTTATCGCTAAATTACTCCAAACTAGACTGATCCAAAATCCTAGAAGTGGCTGAAGAACTATATCTACTTCTGACCATCATCACTGTAGAGCTAGGCAAATATTTTGGTCTTCTCGGGACATCGGCAAGTATAAAAGTTTTTGGATGGAAACAAGATAATAGAAGTAAAGTTTCGAGAAAACTTTATGCAACAAATTGTTTTTGAAACTCCAACTATTTTCTGGACAGAAAACTTCAAAGACGAGAGATGTTTCAAAAACAGAGCAGAGCAGTTGCAAACAAGTAAGAAATAAACTCTTAACCGAGAGAGATACCAATTCTGTAAGGCCCGCCCTTCAAACCACTGTTCAAGGACGCCCTTGATATGCATTTAGAATCTTTTGAAAAGATCAGAAGGAGGGAAAATATACTAAAATTCCCTTAGATATAAATAATTTAGATAGTAAATAGGTTTTTACTCAAAAATACTTTTCTTTCCTATCTGACGTCCATGCTAACTAAGGTCTCCTAAGGTCAGGATGGCTCTGATACCAACTCTGTAAGGACCCCAGACCGGCAGTCTGAAACCCTCCGTATGCATACATTCACGATCCCAGAAAGATCAGTCGTGAACAACATACAAAGTTGGCACACAGAAATACATCATCCATTACACGAATACATAAAGGTATTACAAAAATGATCACATGATCAAGTCTAACACAACTGCCACAAGGGCAGGCAACTTAACAAACACAGCGGAAGACAAATAAAACACAACGTAGTTGAGCCCAAGTCACGCCTTAACCTACAGGCTGCTGACCCAGAGACGATCCTAGTTCGCAAAGACGTCAACTCCGTACTTCTCTTCATAGATATCCTTCGGAGGCTCCTTCTCAAAGTCTGGCAAGTAGATACCAGGGGCGAAACCATAATGAGTACATTTGAATGTACTCAGCAAGACATCCATCATATTACTTACCAACATGCAAGTATGCTTATATGGTGGAATAGGTAGGCTATAAATAGGGTTCACTATCAATGGTGTTCATATACGATGACACCACAGTTGCAGTCAGGTTAATCTGCATCTTCGTTGAAGAAGATACTTCAGAAGAAAATAATATAGTTTTATTTCTCTTGTAGATATCACATGTACAAGAAGTTTGTAAAGTTTTGTTAAAGAATATTTTCTCTTTGCAAAACTTCTTGGAATCAGTTTCCAAAATTCTTGATTAGAGTAGAAAAGGTTTTCTTTGCAAAACATTTTGTTTTGTATAACATCATATGGCTTTTTATCATCAACGATACCTCCACGGTATAAGTTTCCATTCCTTTCCGAACTTCACAAGTTCAACACTTCCTTTCCAAAATTCCCTTTTCAAAAACTTCATTTTTGAAAACATTGACACAATGCTAGCTACATGGCCATTCAACTGTCCATATCCGAGGACGCGGCTTCTTCGAAAAAGTTATACTCTGCAGAGGTGTACACATCCACCAGATCCAGTACACCTCCCGTGAACAATCACGGACTGTAACAACAGTATGTAAACATCAGGTATCTGATCATAACCATTCACTATGTTCAAGCTAGTATATGCCTATCTCTTAGTTGAGTTTTACCACATCTCCGGCACCGAGCTAATCCCCGCCAAGCCAGGATGCCTCAACTGATGCGACCGGATGGAAAATTAATCCCACACTTTATATGTCTCCACTGACGACATTCGGTTCGAGGGTACGACGCCCCTTATAGCAAGTGAGATAGCACACACTAATAAGAACAAACTTCAAGTTAAGCCCCGTGCCCATGTTGGGGTAGGGTGGCAGTACGGTAAAGGTTGTCCGGCGAAGAATAGGTTATGTGTCATTTTTGAAAACACCAAATTTCTCAAAAATGACCACTTCCACATTCCTCCGGAGAACAAGGATCCGCCTTTTCTCCGGCTTTTTCCGTAAAGCCTTTGTTTTGTAGAATCACAATTTTAGGGTGTCCACTTAGGGACTAACATATTTGATGGTAATAAATACCATATGGTGGCTTATGGGCTTGGTATTACCAAGTTTAACTACTGGCATGATAGTAACCTATATACTAGTATAGTAGTAATAGCCACATCAAAAAATAGTTTTGATAATCAAGTTTTTGTAAAACTTCAGAAGTAAAACATGCATGATAGGTAATGATAAGTATTGTATCAGCAAGCATCAGGATGGCTTGCCTGGTATCTCCTGGTGTCCCTGGGTTTTGGAGTGACTGGAACTTGAAACAGAGCTTCACGACACTTCCTTCCTCTTCGTTTTCTAACGTCGTAAAAGGAATAAAGGACACACATTCAGAACCAATCAAGGCAAGCAACCATACATAACAATACATAGAGCAAGGAAACTAAAAATAACCAATCACACAATTATTAATGGAGCAAACAATCAAACAAACACACTTGGCAGAAATGCCATTTAATCAGACAACTTAAGGTTGGAGGAACATATCTCACAACCTCAATATCATGGATTCAGTGGGTGTGCCACTCTCATACCAAGATATTAATAAACCCAAAATAAACTTAGTTTCACAAGGGTGAGACTACTAAAAGTATATAAAACATGCACAAAAATAATTATGGCAATGGGTCTATCAACCACACCACAAAAAGAACAAGATAGCCAATCTATTAAGTCTAAATTGACATCAAGAATAAATGAAACACATGATTTGTAAAAGTTACTTTTACAAATCATCGAGCCTACACAAATGTAACAAAGTAATAGACTCATCACAAAACACACAATTTCTCATAGTGAGAACAATAGAAACAATGACTAAAAAGGAGGAATCCTATAGACATGTTTTCTACTAAAAGTTTGCTATGCAAGCAAGCATAATAAGTAAAGTACTAAAATGCAAACAAGGAACCATGTTATCATAATGGGAATGAAAACATGTCCTCATGCAAGGGTACACAATTATCCACCAAACACATGTTGGCAGGAAAAATAATTCACTACAAAAACTGCTAAGGAAACTAGTACTACTTAAACATGAAGAATCAATGGATGCAATTCAATCAAGTAATTGAAATACAACCAGAGGGTTCATGTCATAAAAACAGGAGTGAAAAACATCTATACTTGCTATAACAAAAATATCCCATTTAGCAAAACAATGCTTCAATTTGCAGGGCAACTCCTACATACTAGTAGTAATAAAAAGGGCATTACTAGAGGAATCAAACAACACTCCAAAGATGGATTTTTCCTAGCAAGCCACACATGATTATAACCACTTACAAACAGAAGCATACTCATTTTCATTTAGCACTAAAAATTCCAAAGCAAAAATACTAGGCACTCATTAGTTATAGAACTATATAAAAGAAACACATCTAGTGTGGGGGAAATAATGTTTCCACCAAAAATGCAATGACACCAGTGGGTGTTACACTAGCATATCAAAGCATTAAGAGGTCACAAATCCTCTGGTCCACTTGTTAAAAATTAACAAAATACTAAACTAGCATCTAGTGCAATAACCATACTAGTAGAAAATAATAGGGTGCACAAATAAGCAAGGTAATGATACTCATGCTATTGTTTTCACACATGTGAAAACTTTAGGGGTCAAGTACTCATAACAACATCATCAAAAAGCTACTGGCCCTATGAATACAACACAAAAATATGTGGCTATACAACCACAAATGATTATGTCAAAAATTCCACACATGAGGGAATTTTTCCATAACATTCTCATAGTGAAGACAAAGCTACTCATGCTTTTCTACCAATCAAATGCAAGCTAGCAGAGGGGATAATAACAAAATATAAGTACCAACATGGTACTTAATCTAATATCTCAACACAACAATTCAATCACTTGCACACAAATTAATCAATCAAAAATTATATGCAAGTAATAAACTAGAGATAAACATATGATATTAATATAAATCCTATTTCTTCTCAACTCAAGTCCACACATTCTAACATGATAAAATAGCAAAATAACACTTATAAAACAAGTTCACACATCTTATACATGCTAGAAAACAATATTGCAACACAAAAATAACTCATACAAATTAATTACCTAAAAATGCCAAAATGGCAGAAACATGCAAATCAAAGATCTGTCCACCAAATTTTATAGGATACTCTAAAAATTAAACCCATATAGGTTTGGATAGACCTAATCATATACAAGACCATCCAATTGAGTTTGCATCAAAATTCATCTTTAATTAATTTATAAAAACCACCAAAGTGCTCACTGGTGTTTTACCAATTTGCATGCCATTTCAAAAATACTAGGAATTTGGAAGCAAGGTTAATTGATCCTGTTAGGTAATTTCAAGGGATTTCCAATGCAATTAGCCTCACTTCATTCTGAGTTGTGAAATAAAAATGGTGCTCATTTTGGTGTTTCTGGTACCTGTTGCCAAATCATTTTTCATTTCAAAACTATACATCCAAATGTAGATCTACAAGTTGGAGGTGGTTTAGATTTTGTTGCTTTACATTTGTGAATTTTGTTTTGGTCAAATTCATCATTTAGGTAGGTTTTTAGAGCCCAAAGCAAACATGTAAGTTTCTGTAAAAAAAATCAAAAGGAAAAACTACCACATGGGCCAGATCCAGATCTGGGCCGGCCAAATCTAAAAGTTACCGCGGTGGGATCTAGCTAGAGACGCTGACTCGCGGGCCATCATGCCACGGGGGCAGCCACACAGGCGAGCGCGGCCCCACGTGCAGGTTTGAGTCTCCCAGCGCGGGTCCAGGGCTGATGACGCGGGCGCTGCGTCACTGTGACCTCACTCGCCGGCGGGAGTGCTCCGGCGAGCAAGAATCCGAGCAAAATTGCTAACCATTTTACGAATCGAAGGCGTCTACGAGTTCCTCTCGACGAGGGCTACCAAGCGAACTCAACCTCGCTTCCCGGGAAGCACCGGAAAAGCGGCGGCGTCGATGGCGCACGGTGGCCGGACGGCGAAGACGGCGCGGCGTCGATTAAGGGAGAGAGGGAGAGGGGAAAACGGTCGGGGAGGTTCCCCTGCTTACCATGAACGCGCGGAGACGCTCGGCTAGGGCGGAGAAAGCTCGAGGCGGCGGGAATGGCTCGCCGGAGTCGTCGGGCTCGGAGAAGGGGATTTGATGGCGCGGCTACCACACGTCGTTACGGCTCGATTCCTTCTGCCTGGAGGACTACCACGACGAGGCGGAGCTGATGGGCACAACGGCTGCCGTCGGTGAGCTCCCATTCGGCCCAATCGACGACGAGCCCGAGCTAGGGTTTCGGTTTGAGCAAAAAAAATCAGAGAGAGAGAGAGTGTAGCTCGAGGGAGAGAGAGAGGGGGCAGGTAGCAACCACTTGGGGGGGCTTTTTATCTACCTAGCAACCTTCTAGTCGAAGCAATGGGGCATGGGCCTCCATGCCTCAACTTGCAGCTACAGGAAGAAGAAGAAGACAATGACTAGGATTGCAATTTGGTCCCTGGGTAATTACAAAAAGGTCCTTTTCTCTCTTTTCCCTCTCTGGAAAAAGCTGTTTTCACCAATCAAACAAAGTCAAAATTTGAAATCCTTTTGCCCAAAATTATAATTAGTTGAGATGCACAACATATATGAAAATTGGATCAATTGGAGAAACTTGATAATTCAAAGTTGTTCAAATTTGAATTCTTACATAAATGGACATTGAATTTATTAGACTACTTAGGAGCTTCCAAAAATAATAATTTTTGGCACACATTCCTTATTTGATGTGTTCCTTATTTGGTAGAAAATTCAAGTCATTTTGAGTTACTTCATAGAACAAACTTGTTCAAATTTCAAAAAGGTGCTGTCAAGAAAACAGGGGTTTTTGGCAACTTAAGTTATTAAAAAACTTGTGCCCTTTTGGTTTTCATCCTTATTTATGATATAGAGCATGTGGTATTTATTTCATGGCATTTGGAAAAAGTTTGTAGAACAAACTTGTTCAAAATCCCAAATGTTGCTGTGGAGAAAAACCATGTTTTCAGGACTTTAATAGATTCAATTTTTGGTCTCCTCTTGTGTGTGTTCCTTATTTGATATAAGGAAGCAACGGTATTAATTTCAAATCACTTGAGGAAAGTTTCCAATAGTAACTTGTTTTAGTTTTCTGTTTCTGGAAATATTGGAATTTCTATTTAATAAGGCACTTGGCTTTTCTTTAACAATGCTTTGCCAAAATATTTATGTGACTAGAGATAGCAAGTCAATGCTCTCCAATACCTTTGTTTTTAAGCTTGCAAGGTTGGAAAAACATTTGATAATATTTTGGTGAAGCATTTAAGAATGCCTCTTTTTCCTGATAATCTTTTAGGGAAACTTATTAAGTGTTTCCTCTTTCTTAAATTTAGAACTTGGAATAATATTCAACAAGTATTGGATTCATAAGATGTTTTTGGAAAACTCTTTGATCAATATTTACTTTAGAAAATATTGTCAAAGTCATTGGAACAATATGTTGAATATTTTGTTTTCAATTTCTTAGCCATGTAAGTTTATATAATTAGTTTGTTTAGTTGCACTCAAACAAACACAACCAAGGTTTATTAGTCGAGCAATTAGCAAAACAACTGTGTTAACAGGTATTCCAAAATTGGGATGTGACAGTTCATGATGAAGACTAGAACAAATAATTAGAGAAAAGCAATAACACATAATGAATAAATTAATAATGTTTCTGGGACAAATGCACATTAAACTCAGAATGGCAACCATGCTCTCTCAACTGTGCATGAAGACAGAAGATGGAGACTCAACATAAAAGTATAAGAAAGGCCCTTCGTAGAGGGAAGCAGGGATCACTCATGTGCTAGAGCTTTTATTTTGTTAAATAGAGGGAACCATCTTACACAAACCATGGCTAACCGAATCCTCGGGTGCCTGCCAACATTCACATACTGTGGAGGAGTGTCTATTTTTTAGATAGGTGCATGCTTATGTCAATGAATGGTAAACAGAAAATACAGTACATCACAAGACAACTAGACTTCACAAGAGCGGCTCCCATAGAAGGACGCATCTGGGTAGAAGGTCATCCCTCTTTCTCTTTTGTTTACATAATTATGCTTTGACTGATAAATCAGGGGCAAAAATAGTGAAGAGAAGTTGTTGTTATTAATTTGGGGCTGGGCACCCCGCTGCCAGATCTTCTATCATTGGATAAGTGGATGAAGCCACTAGTCCAGGGTGTGAAAGTCCAATCAACAAGTGAGATACCACACATGAGCTAAAACAGGAACACAAAACAGGAGTAATTTTGAAAGTTTTAAAGGTAACACATGAGCAATTTACTTTGGAGTGGAATTTAAATACCACATGTAGGTATGTATGGTGGACAAATTTGGCAAACTTTGGTTTTGGGGAGTTGGATGCACGAGTAGAGCTCATGCTCAGTACAGGTGGAGGCTAGAAAAAAGACTTGGACCGACAAAGCAAGAGAGCAATAATGGACATAATCATGCATAGCGACAAAAACATCATTAATCAAAGCATAAGTGGTACCACAAGTTCAAAAACTAAATGATCATAGAGGCTATAAGTGACTGGTTCGTATTCATAAATATGGTGTAAGCATGCGCCAAGTCAACCAAATAAAACATTCAGAGGAGAACACCACAAATATATGCTTCAAAATGACAAGAACAACTCATGATTCTTTCTAAGGCACATTAAACACTCTCAAATATTTGAGACAAATCATGCTAATAATAACCACTAGGCTTTAGAATTAAAATAACATCTAGCATGATATGAAAAAGTCTAGCCACGGTCTATACAAGCTTCTATTTGCATCGTTATAAATTCTACCACATGCAACAATTCCTTTTCCTAACAAGCACAATACAAAATATGTTTTAACAAAAACTCTCTAAATGATACAGCAAGCAAACATGAGAGTACTAACACAACTCTACTAAAACTAACAACTCTGAATAAGAGATGCAATGAAAACAAGAGCTAAACAAGAATTTTGCAGCAGCTAGAAGAAAAACTAAGATTACGAGCATAACGAGTATTCAAATGAAAAAGCGGAGCGTGTCTCTCTCCCAAACAAGGAATGCTAGGGTCCAACTATATTATTTCAGCAAGGAAAACAAAAGAAAATAAAAGAAAAACAAACAGACGCTCCAAGTAAACTTCATATGATGTGACCGAATAAAAATATAGTTTCACTAGAAGTGACCTGATAAATTGATGATGAAGAAGGGGATGCCTTGGGCATCCCCAAGATTATATGCTTGAGTCTTCTTAAAATTTTCTGGGATGAACCACGGGGCATCCCCAATCTTTGACCTTGCACTCTTCTTGATCACATTATATCACCCTTTTCTCTTGACCCTTGAAAACTTCCTTCACACCACACTCAAAGAGCAGTTCGCATTAGATGGTTAGTGCAACAATAAAAAAATCCATGGGTTCTGTATGGGAACAAGTGCTATTGATACTTTTAAACATTATCTAGATCCATTGATGTTTCGTGAAGCAAAGAAATCCACTTGACATCGTAAAAGAGCAAATGCTAGAAAAATGGCAGAATCTGCCAAAACCATAACAGTCTGTAAAGAAGATTTTTTTGGGGGCACATACGTTGCTCAGATCAAAAAACTTAAAGAACAAAAAAGTTGCGGAATTAGCTGAGGAATAAGCAAAAAAATCAGGTTATTTTGATCTTTCTATGAATTATGCGATTTTTTACGGTGGACAGCAGAAATTTGTTTCCTGCGCAGAAATCCAAAACCAACTCCAACTCTTGTCAGAAACTTTACTTGGCACAACTAAAACATGAAAATAAATATATAAAGGAGTTGATACAGAAGTATACAACCCTTTTACTCAAACAAAACAGAAAAAACAAAGCAAAAATAAAACCATGGGTTATCTCCGAAAAAGTGCTTTTCTTTAACACCTTTTAGCTAGGCCCAGAAAAGTGGATTTACGTGTTTTCAAGTGAAGAAGCATCCAAATCATAATTTATTCGAATAATAGAATCAAAAGGCAACCTTATTCTCTTTCTAGGAAAGTTTTCCATACCTTTCTTGAGTGGGAATTGAAATTTAATATTCCCCTCTTTCATATGAATAACAACACCAACAGTTCTAAGAAAAGGTCTTCCCAAAACAATTGGACAAGAAGCATTGCATTAAATATTCAAGACAACAAATCAACGGGGATAAGATTGTTATTAAACATGATAAGAACATCATAAACTCTCCCCAAAGGTTTCTTTCTAACATCATCAATAAGACGAATATCCAAATAACGGTGCTCCAAAGGTGTAAATTCAAGAATATCATAAAGTTTCTTTGGCATAACAGAGATACTAGCACCAAGATCACATAGAGAATTGCAATCAAAATAATTCACTTTCATTTTAATAATGGTTTCCCAACCATCATCTAGCTTCCTTGGGATAGAGGCTTCACATCTTAATTCATCCTCTCTAATTTGCATGAGAGCATTTGTAATATATTTTGTGAAAGCCATATTCATAGCACTAGAATTAGGACAACCAGAAAGATTTTATAGGAAATTAATGACTTAAGTTATGTTGCAATCATAAAAGTCAAGATCATTTTTATCAAAGGTAATGGGACTATTGTCTCCCATGTTTCTAAAAAATTCAGCACTTTTATCAGGAACATTTTTAGCAGTTTCAGGCAGTTTTGAACGTTTAACAACAGAAGTGGGAGTATTGCCAACACCAATTACTTTAACATTGATAGTAGAAGGTTTACTAGCATGAGAAGCTTAAGTTTTAGTAGTGGTGGTAATGGTGCAAACATTAGCTATATGATTCTTTCTAGCTATTTCATCTTCTCTTTCCCATCTAACATGCAATTCAGCCAACATCCTAACATTATCATCAATTCGAATTTGGATGGCATTCAAAGTTTTGATTTGTTTAACATCATGAGGCATAACCTTTAGTTTCAGAAAATCAACATCAAGAGCAAGGCTGTCAACTTTAGAAGCAAGAATATCAATTTTGCCAAACTTTTCCTCAACAGGTTTATTGAAAGCAGATTGTGCACTAATAGAATTCTTAAGCATGTTCTCAAGATCATAGGGTACACTTTTGTTGTTGTCGTAGGAATTACCATAATCATTACTATTATTGGGAGGATATGGGCGTATGGCCTATAATTGTTGCTACCAAAATTATTCCTATAAGCATTGGTATTGAAATTATTATTTTTAATGAAGTTCACATTAAAATGCTCTTCTTGAGCAACCAAAGAGGCTAAAGGAACATTATTTTGATAAATAGAAGCATGAACATTCACAAGCATAGACATAATAGCATCAAGTCTATCACTCAAAGAGGAGGTTTCTTCAACAGAATTTACCTTCTTACCAGTTGTAGCTGTCAGTGTGCCATTCAGAATAATTTACCATCATATATCAAGAAGCTTTGTTGCTGCCCCCAAGGTCATGGATATAAAGGTTCCTCCAGCAGCTGAATCTAGAAGGTTTCTTGAAGAAAAATTCAGTCCTGCATAAAAAGTTTGGATGATCATCCAAGTAGTCAGTCCATGAGTGGGACAATTCTTTACCAAAGATTTCATCTTTCCCAAGCTTTAACAACATGCTCATTATCAAGTTGCTTAAAATTCATAATCCTAATTCTTAAAGATATAATCTTAGCAGGAGGATAATATTTTCCAATTAAAGCATCTTTACACTTAGTCTAAGAATTAATACTATTTCTAGGCAAAGATATCAACCATTCTTTAGCTCTTCCTCTCAAAGAGAAAAGAAATAATTTCAGTTTAATAATATCTCCATCTACATATTTATATTTTTGCATCTCACATAGTTCAAGAAAATTATTAAGATGGGCAGCAGCATCATCAGTACTAACACCAGAAAATTGCTCTCTCATAACAAGATTTAATAGTGCAGGCTTAATCTCATAAAAATCAGCAGTAGGAGTAGTAGAGCAATAGGTGTGCTAATGAGATCATTGTTGTTGGTGCTAGTAAAGTCACAAAACTTAGTGTTCTCAGTGGTACTCATTTTAACAAGACTAAAAACAGGATAAAAACTACAACTAGAATAAGAACTAATTTTTTGTGTTTTTGATAAACAGAAGCAAACAAGACAAAATAAAATAAACTAAGCAAAACAAAAACAAAGTAAAGATATTGGAAGTGAGAGACTCCCCTTGCAGAAACTCTCTTCCTCCTCGGCAACGACGCCAAAAAATATGCTTGATGCGTGTGAACACACGTTCGTTGGGAGACCCCAAGAGGAAGGTATGAAGAGTGCATCAACAAGTTTTCCCTCAGAAAGAAACCAAGGTTGAATCGACCAGTAGAAGGAAGGAGTAACTTCAGAAGGTTGATGCAGCTGAGATGGCAGGGCGCACTACCGGTTCAGCAGCAACGTGGAACCTACACAACACAATCAAATCACTTTGCCCCCAACGAAGCAGTGACGTTGTCAATCTCACCGGTTTTACTCGACACAAAGAGGTTAAACGTATGGTGTGGAAAACAATATGAGAGCAGTATGAAAACAGTAGCAGCGGTGTGAAAATAGTGGAAGCGGTGTGAAAGCAGTGGAAGTAGTGTGAAAGCAGTGGAAGCACTGTGTGTACTATCAGTATGAGGAAATGGATCGGGGTCCACAGTTCACTAGTGGTGTCTCTCCATAAAATATAAATAACATGTGTGGTGAACAAATTACAGTTGGGCAATTGACAGAAATGAAGGTTGCACCGTAGTGCATATGCAAGACATAAAGATTATTATGTGATTCATGCAGGCATTACAACAAAATACATATATTGTAATCCAACTACATCTATGACTAATAATCCGCCCTCTGAATATCATCCGAACAAACGTTGGGTATTAAGTTGCAAGCAACAGATAATCAAAGTAAGCAAAGTGTGTAATGTAAATAATGTAAACTAAGTAAACACCGTTGTTTTCTCCCTAATGGCAACAACACATCCTCCACCCGTCACGTTTCTCTCACTCGAGCACAGATGCAAAGGAGGCATGAACCCACTATCGAGCATAAATACTCCCTCTTGGAGTTACTAGCATCTACTTGTCCGGAGCATCTACTAATAATGGAGAGCATGCAAGATCATAAAAAACATAAGCATGAAGATAACATGATAGATTGATAATTAGTAGACATAGCATTCAACATTCATTGGATCGCAGCAAACACAACATGTAGCATTACATATAGATGATCTCGATCATGTATGGCAGCTCACGAGATCAAAACGTGAGGTACAAAGTGGATAAGACAACCATCTAGCTACTGCTATTGACCCGTAGTCCAGGGATGAACTACTCACGCATCACTTCGGAGGAGGGCATGGTGGTGTAGACCCCTCCGGTGATGAATTCCCCTCCTGGCAGGGTGCCGGGGAGAGCTCGAGAACCCTCCCGATCTCGGGATAACGATGACGGTGGCCTCGGGTGTTTTTTCGGGATGAAGTGGTATATTTTTAGGGTTGATGCATCAGGGGGGAATAAATAGGCAAAATGGCGATGGCGGTGAACGCCCGAGGGCCCCACACCACCCCCAGGCGCGGCCAGGGGGCGCGCCGCTCTATGGTGTGGCCCCCATCTGGGCCTCTTTGGGACTCTGTGGAACCTTCGAGAACCCTAAGACTTCCGGGCTTCGAATTTTCCAATTCCGAGAATATTTGCAGAACAACTTTTCTGAAACTAAAAATAGCAGAAAACAGGGAACTGGCTCTGTGGCATCTTGTCAATAGGTTAGTCTTGGAGATCGATAAAAATGACATAAAGTGTATAACAAAAATGTAGGAAATAACATGAAAAAAACATGGAACATCAGAAATTAAGGATACTTTTATGAAGTATCATCATGTTGGTGGCAGTGCCACGAAGCGCAAAACTGTGGTTAGGAAGCCAACCTGCAAGCCATTTGACAAATGAAATCTCGAAGCTTATCAAGAGTATATGGAAGAGAACCCATATGAGCATGAGAGGGATTATTTTGAGAACCCTCATTTCTTCGCCAAGGATCAAGAGCATGTCTTCAATGACATCTATGTGGGCAAAGAGTACTGCATCATCGTCCAACACACTCTCAGTATTGATCACATGAGGCTCCCAAAGCACAATGGCTATTTTGATGAAACATTGGCTATGTGTGAAGAATTTGGTCTCATTCCTCTTATGAATATCAATCAAACCTATATCGAGTACTACATCATGCAATTCTTTGCCACCATTCATTTTGACAAGGATGAGGTGAGGAATTTAAGGTGGATGACCAAGGATAGGATGCTCTCGTCCACCTTGAAGGAATTTGGTGATCTTTTGGGTTATCATGATAAAATCCTGGAAGCTCAGAATGATCTGATTTTTTTTTGCTTATTCCTGAGCTAATTCTGCAACTTTTTCGTTCTTTAAGTTTTAGATATGAGCAACATAAGTGCCTCGAACAAATTCGTCTTTACAGACTGTTCTGGTTTTGACAGATTCTGCCATTTTTCTTGCATTTGCTCTTTTGCGATGTCAAGTGGATTTCTTTGCTTCACAAAACATCAGTGGTTGTAGATAATGTTTAGAAGTATCAATAGCACTTTTTCCATACATAACCCATGGATTTTTATTTGTTGCACTAACCCTCTAATACGAATTACTGTTTGAGTGTGGTGTGAAGGAAGTTTTCAAGTGTCAAGAGAAGAGGTGATATATGTGATCAAGAAGAATGCAAGGTCAAAGCTTGGGGATGCCCCCGTAATTCATCCAAGAATATTTTTAGAATACTCAATCATCTAAGCTTGGGTATGCCCAAGGCATCCCCTTCTTCATCAACTATCTATCAGGTCACTTCTCGTGAAACAATATTTTTATTCGGTCACATCATATGAAGTTTACTTGGAGCGTCTATTTGTTTTTCTTTGTTTTTATTTTGTTTTCCTTTGTTTTATTTTATTTTCCTTTCTTCAATAATTTCATTGGACCTAGCATCCTTGTTTTGGAGATAGACATGCTCCGCTTTTTCGCTTGAATACTTGCTATGCTAGTATTCTTAGTTTTTCTTCTAGCTACTGCAAAAAATTCCTGTTTAGTTCTCGTTTTCATTGCATCTCTTATTCAGAGCTGTTAGTTTTAGTAGTTTTATGTGAGTACTCTCATGTTTGCTTGCTGTAGCATGTAGATAATTTTTTTAAAAGCATGATTTGTATGGTGCTTGTTGCGAATAGAAACTGCTGCTTGAGGTCGAATTTTTAACGGTGTAAGTAGAAGCTTGTATAGACTGTGGCTAGAAATTTTCATATCATGCTAGATGTAATTTTAGTTTTAAAGACTTGTGGTTATTGATTAGCATGATTAGCCTCAAATAGCTGAGAGTGTTTAATGTGCCATTGAAAGAATCATGAGTTGTTCTTGTCATATTGAAGCATAAATTTGTGGTGTTCCCCTTTGGATGTTTTATTTGGTTGACTTGGCGCATTCTCAAACCATGTTTATGACTATGAACCAGTCACAAATAGCCTCCATGATAATTTAGTTTTTGAACTGGTGGTACCACTTATGCTTTGATTAATGATGTTTATGTCGCTATGCATGATTATGGCTCTTATGCTCTCTTGATTTGTCGCTCCCAGTCTTTTGCTAGCGTCCACCTGTAGTGAGTATGAGCTCTACTCATGCATCCAACTCCCTAAAACCAAAGTTTTCCCATTGTGTCCACCATACCTACCTACATGTGGTAATTAACCGCCACTCCAAAGTAAATTTCTCGTGTGTTACCTTTAAAGCTTTCAAAATTACTCCTGTTTTGTGCTCCTGTTTTAGCTCATGAGGACGTAAATAGAGAATCTTTATCTCACTTGTTGATTGGACTTTCAGACCCTAGAGGAGTGGCTTCATCCGCTTATCCAATGATAGAAGAGCTGGCAGTGGGGTGCCCAGCCCCAAATTAATAACACAGATTTCTTCACTATTTTTGCCCCTGATTTATCAGTCAAAGCATAATTGTGTAAACAAAAGAGAAAGGGGGATGACCTTCTACCCAGATGCGTCCTTCTATGGGAGCCGCTCTTGTGAAGTCTAGTTGGCTTGTGACGTACTGTATTTTCTGTTTACCATTCGTTGACATAAGCATACACCTCTCTTAAAAAATGTTTTCAATACCTCTGTTTAATAAAACAAAAGCTCTAGCACATGAGTGATCCATGCTTCCCTCTACGAAGGATCTTTCTTTTACTTTCATATTGAGTCTACATCTTCTAACTTTATGCACAGTTGAGAGATCATTTTTTCCATTCCGAGTTTTATGTGCATTTGTGTCAGAAACATTATTAATTGATTCATGGTGTGTTATTGCTTGTTCTCTAATTATTTGTTCTAGTCTTCCTCATGAACTTTGAAGGTGTCCTGGCATTTATGTTTTGCCCCACTCTTAAGGACTAGCGAAATATCACTTTGACATGCTTTCTCTATAGTTGAAACAAACGTATATCTTTCTTTCCATTGTTATTCATGATATTTTATCTGAGTTACTTCTCATGATGCAAAGTGATTGCTATGCTTTATTATTAAAGTTTTATTTACCATGCTTGTGTTGAAGTTCTATGATCTCAGCTTACTTATGCTTTTACATTATTGATGATCAAGTTTATGTTTGTAGCATGTCACCTTAGAAATTATTTGTTTTGTCGTTTACCTACTCGAGGACGAGTAGGAACTAAGCTTGGGGATGTTGATATGTCATAAACATATCCTTAATTTCTGATGTTCCATGTTGTTTTCTTATTGTTTCCTACATGTTTTCTATACACTTTATGTCATTTTTATCAATTTTCCGAACTAACCTATTGTCAAGATGCCACAAAGCCAGTTCCATGTTTTCTATTGTTTTTAATTTCAAAAAAGTTGTTCTGGAAATATTCTCGGAGGAAAATTCGAAACCCAGAAGTCTTAGAAATCCCTGAGGTTCCACGGAGTCCCAAAGAGACCCGGAGGGGGGCCTTTGGGGGCCCACACCATAGGGTGGCGCGGCCCCCCTTGGCCGCGCCAGGGGGTGGTGTGGGGGCCCCTGAGCCTCCACCGCCTCTGTCCTTTTGCCTATATAACCCCCCGAGACACAAACCCTAAGGATATACCACTTTTTTCCGAGAAACACTCGAGGCCGCCGTCGCCGTCATCCCGAGATCGGGAGGGTTCTGGAGCCCTCCTCGGCACCCTGCCGGAGGGGGAAATCATCACTTGAGGGGTATATACCACCATGCCCTCCTCCAAAGTGATGCGTGAGTAGTTCATCCCTGGACTACGGGTCCATAGCAGTAGCTAGATGGTTGTTCTCTCCACTTTGTGCCTCATGTTTAGATCTTGTGAGATGCCTAACATGATCAAGATCATCTTTATGTAATGCTACATGTTGTGTTTAATGGGATCTGATGAATGTTGAAGGCTATGTCTTCTGATTATCAATCTATCATGTTATCTTCATGCATATGTTATTTATGATCTTGCATGCTCTCCGATGTTAGTAGATGCTCTGGCCAAGTAGATGCTAGTAACTCCAAGAGGGGGTATTTATGATCGATAGTGGGTTCATGCCTCCTTTTCATCTGTGCTCGAGTGAAAGAAACGTGACGGATGGAGGACGTGTTGTTGTTGTCATTAGGGATAAAACAACGGTGTTTACCTAGTTTACATTACACACTTTTCTTACGTCGATAATATGTTGCTAGCAACTTAATACCCAACGTTTGTTCGGCTGATATTCAGGAAAGTCACGTTTCTCCCTAATGGCATAAATAATCCCTCTTGGAGTTACTAGCATCTACTTGGCCAGAGCATCTACTAATAACGGAGAGCATGCAAGATCATAAATAACATAAGCATGAAGATAACACGATAGTTTGATAATCAGAAGACATAACATTCAACATTCATCAGATCCCAACAAACATAACATGTAGCATTACATAAAGATGATCTCGATCATGTGAGGCAGCTCACGAGATCTAAACATGAGGTACAAAGTGGAGAGAACAATCATCTAGCTACTTCTATGGACCCGTAGTTTAGGGATGAACTACTCATGCGTCACTTCGGAGGAGGGCATGGTGGTGTAGACCCCTCCGGTGATGAATTCCTCTCCTGGCAGGGTGCCAAGGAGAGCTCTAGAACCCTCCCGATCTCAGGATGATGATGACGGCGACCTCGGGTGTTTTTGGGGTCAAAGTGGTATATCTTTAGGGTTTACGCCTCGGGGGGTATAAATAGGCGAAATGGCAAAGGCGGTGGAGGCCTGGGGGCCCCACACCACCCCATGGTGCGGCCAGGGGCACGCCGCCCTATGGTGTGGGCCCCTTGTGGCCCCCCTCCGGGTCTCTCTGGGACTTCGTGGAACCTTCAGAAATTCTAGGACATCCGGACTTTGAATTTTCCAATTCCGAGAATATTTCCAGAACAACTTTTCTGAAACTAAAAACAACAGAAAATAGGGAACTGGCTCTCTGGCATCTTGTCAATAGGTTAGTTTGGAAAATCGATAAAAATGACATAAAGTGTATAGCAAACATGTGGGAAACAACATGAAAACAACATGGAACATCAGAAATCAAGGATACGTTTATGACGTATCAGGCCACTCACTGCAATTATATTTACTGTCTTTTATTTACTCGCACTTTATTTAGCTGCTATATCAAAAACCTCCAAAAACCTGTTTGCTAGTGTTTACAGTGAATTCTCTATCCAACCTGCTTGTCAACACCTTCTGCTCCTCGTTGGGTTCGACACTCTTATTTATCGAAAGTACTACGATACACCCCCTATACTTGTGGGTCATCAAAACTATTTTCTGGCGCCGTTGCCGGGGAGTGAAGTGTTATTGGTAAGTGGAATTGGTAAGAGAAACTTTTACTGTGAGTGCTATTTTTATTTCTGTCTGCTGCTTTATTTCATCATGGAGAATACTTTTGGTTCTCTGTTTAGGGGTACTTCTACCATTACTGCTACGGTAGTAGGTGACCTGTTATCTGCTGAATTAGATCCTTATAAAATACCTATGAAAATTGTTGGCCGTGTTATCGATAACTGCTATTATGGAGATGGAACTGTCCATCCCGGTGATCATTTGCTATTTATACATGAATTATGCGAGTTATTCAGATGTGCAGGTATTACAATGGATCAAGTTAAAAGGAAATTATTTTCTTTATCGCTGAAAGGAAGAGCCGCTGAATGGTTCAAATTGCTGAAGAATGGTGAATCTATTGGATGGGAGGAAATTGTTCGTATCTTTTATTCTAAACTCTATCCTCCTAGTGAGATTCATAAAGACAGGAATCAAATATATAATTTATGGCCTCATGATGGAGAGAGTATTGCCCAAGCATGGGGGAGAATGAAGTTATTAATGCTCAAATGTCCTGTTCATGAGCTCCCGAGTAATATTGTTATCAATAATTTTTATGCAAGGCTTTCTCTCCATGATAAGGATTTATTGGATGCTACTTGTTCTGGATCATTCACACGTATGAAGGAAGAAGCTAAATGGGATTTTCTTGACCGTATTCAAGAAAACACTAAAGGATGGGAAAATGACAAAGGTAGAAAGTCAAGTATAAATTATGATTATGAATGCATTAAATCTTTTATGGGAAGTGATGATTTCTATAATGTTAGTGTTGTTTGTGGTCTTGATTATCAAATCCTTGTAAACTGTCTTAAAGTTTTTGCCTCCTATCTTGATATTCCTAAAAAGGAGTGTCACAAGTACCATGCACCTTATAAAGATATTGTCCCTGCTAGTAATATAGAAGTGCATGTTGTTAATCCTGCTGTTCCTGAGCCTTATATCGAGAAAATGCCTTTTCCTGCCAAGGTGAAAGAGCACTCTATTGTAGCTAGTGTGGTTAATAAGAGCATTAAAAAAATTGAACCTGATGAACAAATAACTGTTGAACCTGTTGTAGCAATAGTGAAAGATCTTATCTGTGGAAACATAGAGGATGAACATATTGTCTTTTGTGAGTATGCTTCTAATATTGTCTCACATCCAAATAGACCTAAGAAAACTATTTTTTCTTGTGCTTTCTGTTAAGATTGGTGATTATTGCTATTATGGTTCGTGTGACATTGGTGCAAGTTCTAGTGCTACTCCTTGTGAGATTTGTAAAGAAATTATGCATGAAATTGGTTCTTGTGAGCTTGAGAATATTGATGTGGTTATTCAGCTTGCTAATAGATCAACATGCTCCGCGGGCTTGGTACCAGCCTCGGCCACGCCATTCATGTGCTCACCATGCAGATGCTGCTGCCGTCCTTCATGCGTGCGCGCTCCTACCTGCTCCTCGAGGAGTACCGTCAGGAGCAGTCTGCACGTCGCTAGGCCGCCACTGCTCTCTTCGCTGCGCCCAACGGCGGCGTCCCGCCGCCACCATCGCCGGCTCCTGGTGCCCCCACCGGCAACCCCGACAAGAAGGGCAAGAAGAAGAACGCCGGCGGCGGTTCCACCTCCTCTGGTGGCTCGCCGGCCTCTGGCGCCGCTCCACGTGTCGCGCCCACTCCACCGGTGAACCCGTGGTCCGGCACCTTCCAGGCGTGGCAGCAGGACCCGCGCGGCGCCCCCGGCTTCCTTGGCCCACGCCCACCCATGGCGCCGACCGCTCCTCACGCGTACAACGTCGGCATGCACCAGCCGTCGTCCCCGTCTACCGCGTCGTCTACACCGCCTGGCTACAAACTCGACCCCAACTTCGTTGCTGCCATGCACCAGCTCGCGCCGCCCAGCTCCTCATCCGGCGGCGGTGACTGGTTCCTCGACACGGGTGCTTCTTCCCACATGACCAACAACCCCGGTATGCTCTCAACGTTGCACTCCCGCACTCCTTCCTCACATATCATTGTTGGCGACGACACGGCTTTGCGGATCACCGCTGCCGGCGATTCCATTCTTTCTACTGCCTCTCGCCCTATGAACCTACGCAATGTTATTGTTTCTCCTTCTTTGATTCAAAAACTTGCTTTCCATTCGTTCTTTATCTTGTGATAATAATCTTGCCGTCGAATTTGACCCCGCTGACCTCTGGAGGTGATTCTTCGCAGTGATAGCTCCGACGACCTTTATCCACTCCGATCCTCGTCCACTGCTGATCGTCGTCATGCTGCCCTCGTCACCACTTCAGTCGACTTGTGGCACCGACGTCTCGGCCACCTCGGACGGGATCCCCTACAGCAGATTTTGAATTCTTTTGATTTCCGTTGTAATAAAGACCCAGATGCAACTCATTCTTGCTCTGCATGTCGACTAGGCAAACACGTTCGGCTCCCGTATTTTCCTTCACATACAATAACATCTTTTCCGTTCCAGTTAGTGCATTGTGATGTATGGACGTCTCCCATTGTAAGCTCATCTAGATTCAAATTTTATTTGGTTATTTTGGATGATTACACCCACTTTGTCTGGACGTTTCCGATCGTGCGCAAGTCTTACGTTCTCTCCACTCTCATTCGATTTTAGTCGTTTGTTTCCACACAGTTCCGTTGTCCTATTGTTTCCTTGCAAACAGACAATGAACGCGAGTTCGACAGCCTTGCCTCTCGCATGTTCTACACTCGCCACAACATCTATCTGCGCCTCTCGTGCCCATACTCTTCTCCACAGAATGGCAAGGCCGAGAGGATTCTCCGAACTCTGAATGATGGCCTGCGCGCACTCTTACTGCATGCTTCTGTCCCACCCAAATTCTGGCCGGAGGCCCTCGCCACATCCACTTTCCTCCTTAACCTTCGCCCCTGTCGCCCGCGGCAAATGCAAACACCTTACGAGCTGCTCTTTTGGATCCCTCCCGACTACTCCTCTCTACGTGTTTTCGGCTGCCTCTGTTTCCCAAACACGACGGCAACAGCTCCACACAAGCTAGCTCCTCGCTCTCTCTCGTGTGTCTTCATGGGCTACTCCACATATCATCGTGGCTACCGATGCTTCGACCCCATATCTTGTTGTATACTAACATCCCGCAATGTTTATTTCGATGAGGGTGTCTTTCCGTTTCGACAGGTATGCACTGCTCCAGTCGCCATGATTTCCGCGCCCGTCGACGATCCGACCGTCCTCGACCCAGCGATTCTATGTCATGGGCCCGTCATGGACACTCCAGCCCCTTGGCCTGCTGTCAAACGCCCTGGCTACATCGCCCCCACCACGACGGCGCCCCTGCACCGCCACGACAGCCAGCTGCGTTCCCGCGCCAGGCCGTGCACTCGCCGCACGCGCGCCTCGACGCAGACTCACCGCGATCGTGCCCGGGCACGCCGTCACCTGGCCCGCACCTCAACGCGCCCTCTCCGCGCTCGTGCCAGGGCACGTCGGCACCGCGCCCGCGCCAGGACGCGCCCTCGACGCGCCCATGCTACGACGCGCCGTCACCGCGCCCACGCCAAGGCACGGCGTCGCCACGCTTGGACACGTCGTTGCCCAACACGCCCCCGGACACGTCTACATCACGATCGTCCACGCCGCTGTCTCCGACGCCGTCTCCATCGCAGGCCCCCGCCTCCTCGCCGCGTACGCCACCATGTGGGATACCCTCTAGGCCTCCACCGCCCCTGGTACACCCGATGATCACGCGTGCTCGCAACGGGATCCTTCGCCCGAAAGCGATCCTCGACCTGGCTGCCTCCGTCACGCCATCGCCCATTCCAGCGTCCGTGCGCGTCGCCCTCCGCGACCCAGCCTGGCACGCTGCCATGACCGAGGAATACGAGGCCCTCGTGTCCAACAACACCTGGCGCCTAGTTCCACGCCCTCGCGGCGCCAATCTTGTCACCGGAAAATGGATTTTCTGGCACAAACATCGCTCTGACGGCACGCTGGAGCGGCACAAGGCACGCTGGGTTGTCCGTGGCTTCATCCAGCGTCCCGACGTCGACTACGCGGAGACTTTTTCTCCGGCTGTCAAATCGGCGACAATGCGCACTGTGCTCCACCTGGCGGCATCCCGGCGGTGGCCCGTGCACCAACTCGACGTTAAAAACACATTCTTGCACGGCGTCCTCTCCGAGCGTTTCTACGCTCAACAGCCCAGAGGCTTCGTCGATCCCGCGCACCCAGACCATGTCTGCTTGCTCGATCGCTCGCTGTACGGGCTGAAGCAGGCCCCGCGTGCTTGATACACACGCTTTGCTGCATACCTGCATCAACTCGGCTTCGCCAAGACCGTCTCCGATCCATCACTGTTTGTTCTCCGGCGTGGTACCGATGCGGCCTACCCTCTCCTCTACATCGACGGCATCGTGCTCTCGACGTCCTCCACGACACTTCTTTGTCATATCATCGACCAGCTCCACACCGAATTTGCCATGAAAGACTTGGGACCCCTCCAGTTCTTCCTTGGCATCAGTGTTCGACGGACCGATGAAGCCTTTTTTCTCTCACAGGAGCAGTACACAGAGGAGCTGCTTGAGCGTGCTGCCATGCGCAACTGCAAGGACGCAAGCACCCCCGTCGAAACCAAGCCCAAAACCTCAACAACGGATGGCGTTCTGTACCGCGACGCCCACGGCTACCGCTCCATTGTCGGGGCCTTGCAGTACCTGACTATGACGCGGCCCGACCTCGCCTATGCCGTTCATCGAGTTTGCCTCCATATGCACGCTCCCAGGGACACGCATTGGACATTGGTGAAGCGTATCCTGAGGTACATCCGCGACACTGCGTCTCACGGACTACACATCCGCGACTCATCGACAACGGATCTCACCGTTTACACCGATGCCGACTGGGCCGGCTGCCCGGACACCCGACGCTCTACGTCAGGCTATTGCGTCTACATTGGCGACTCTCAGGTCATCCAAGTGGCAGGTCACCGTCTCCCGCTCCAGCGCCGAGGCGGAATACGGGGCCGTCGCCAACGCTGTCGCCGAGTGCACTTGGTTACGGCAGCTGCTCGGCGAACTTCAATGCGACATCTCCCGTGCCACCACGGTGTTCTGCGACAACGTCTCGGCAGTCTACCTGGCGGCCAATCCTGTGCACCACAAACGCACCAAGCACATTGAGCTTGATGTACACTCTGTACGGGAGAAGGTGGCACTCGGACAGGTTCGTGTCACTCACGTTCCAACGTTGCAGCAACTAGCGGATATCATGACAAAAGGCCTTCCCATGCCGTCATTTTCATCTCTTCGTTCCAGCCTCAACATCTTACCACACGATGCTGTCGCTGCGCGGGGGGTGGGGGGTGGGGGTGGGGGGGTGGGTTTGTTAGCTTAGGGCTTTACCCGGTCTCACGCTTATCCTGAGCGCACGTAGCCTAGCTCTGAGGAGGTTGTTAGTGTAACGACTGGCTTGTAACTTGTTTGTATATACCGCTGTGATCAATATACAAAGTGTGTTGAATCAGACTCTCGTTTCACTCGATTACAAGAAGAAAAACTCTTGCATGTTACCTTTTTTTTTTACTTGAACCTTGCCTGTTACCTGCTGGGACGTTTATTTGAGATCATCGAGCTCAACACATCCAACTCCTCTAGGACTAATTCAAAAATAAAAACTCTTATGGGAGCCTCCCTACAAAAATCTCATACCAGGTCCCACCCAACTCGTTTCGTCCCAATCTCCGACGCTACAACAGGCCGAGCCTTCAAAGCAGAGTCCCACCCAACTCAGCCCAACCAAGCCCAAGACTAAATTCCTCGCAGTCTCCCACCCACGCAACCGAGAGAGATGAGCACCGGCGGCGCGGAGAAGTCCGGCAGCGGCGGAGGAGCAGGGCCGGTGAAGACGCCCTCGGACTTTCTCAAGTCGATCAGGGGCCGTCCCGTCGTCGTCAAGCTCAACTCTGGCGTCGACTACCGAGGTCCGTCTCTCCCCCCCCCCCCCCCCCCCACCCCCCCTCGTTTCTACTGCACCAACCCTAGGAAGCGCAGTCCATTATATATATATTTTAGCGCAGTTTAGTAATTTTGGAAGAGTACGCCGAATTATGGGGGCTTTTGCGGCGATAAATTAGGGCTACTGGGAACTCCTGCTTGCGGATAATTTCTTATCTCAGAGGCTAGGCAGGTGAGCACTGAGATTGATTTCTCAGTTGAGAATTACTAGATGCTTAGGGGCCTATTTTCGCTGTGAAATTACTCTTCGCAAAGGAGCATAAATTCCATGTTACCTTAGTTGCTCTATGTTGAAGCTCAAGTAGCAGCAACGTACCTGTAAAACTACATAATAACTAAACGGTGTACTACTACTTAGGTTTCAACAGTTAGTCAGTGGCGTTGTAGAAAAATCAACGAGTAGTGATTTGAGTTCAACAAACTTGTATATTTTGATATGTACATTTTATGTTATGACATTCTTCTATAATATACAGCAGTATACTATATTGCACACTCAAGTGAAGAAATCTGATATTGTTATTCAAAATGTACATTGATCAAGAGATCCCTCCACGCCCTCAAACAGGGGCTTAACAGCCGCCACACAGTTAAAAGCCCAGCATAATAAACGTGTGAGGCTAAAATTTACCATATTCACCAATGGCCATTTCAAAGAAACACGTCTATTTAGTAGCATTGTTACCGCACATTAGTCTATGAAAAATTGCAAATAAACTTAATTGTTTCCCTTCCTCGCAATCATACGTTTATGACAATCACTGTTTTCTGCCAAAATTGTATAAGCAAGAATGAGTATGAACACACTTTGCAAGCATGCACAATAATATCAGATTGTACCATAAGAAAATAACCTTTAGTGATTTTCCAAGAATAACAGAACGGCACGTGTAGCTGATTTTTTTATTAGAGAAAAACTGGTATCACATATGAGTAGTCCGGGTGTCAGAGTCACAGGGCAACTTAACACTTTCACACTCTTAAGAGGTGTACCTCTGACATCGACATTCTCAACTAAAACTCCAGCATCCTAGAAGAACAGCTCTTTGAGATCCTAAGACACAGCTACCTTGACAAAATAGTTTCGGTCGCTCCTATGATTCCACCAAAATCAGCTTAACTGTGAGTAGTACAATGTTTTTGCCTTCATGAGTCGCGGCACTTTAAAATAGCCTTTTCTAGAAAAAAGAACCTGTTCCACTTGATGTGCGTGAATGAAGTAAAACACATGGGATACAAAGCTTCTGGAGTTCGGGTTCATGCTTTCCTTATGCATGCTGAAACTCACTTCTGCTGCTAGGCTAGTTCCAACTGCTTCTTCCTTCACATAGAGTGTGCTGTTGAGCCAAGTATCCTACTTGCCTCAGAGCTTGATCCTCACCTCAATTTGTAGTAGGTACATGCCAGTAGCGTGGAGTGTGCGCAAAACTCATTTAATTTCTGCCGCAGTGCCTCTTCTGACGATCCTTCGAGTAACCCTTCAGAAATTGAAGTATTTAAAGCTCCTGCGATCAACCCATTCTTACTGAGATAAAAAGCTACTCCCTCTGTACCATAATATAAGATGTTTTAGGTTTTTCAACAAGAACAATATATGGATGCATGTAGAGATATTTTAGTGTCTAGATTCACTCATTTTACTCCGCATGTATCCATATTGAAATTCCTAAAACATCTTATATTATGACACGGAGGGAGTATTAGATGTTCATTAAATTTTATCATGTATAAATTAAATTCCAAACATCTGGTTAGGAAATATGACCTGGATCTAGTGTTTGGGCACTCGGTCGTCATGTCGGCAATGACGTAGCTTCTCATGGGCGAACCTGGGCAGTCCCCTCTACCCCCAGCCCACGAGAAATCTGCTATGAAACTAGTTTAGTTTGCTAAAAAAGGCTTACATTTTGGAACGGAGGTAGTAGTTTTGCTCCATATTACAGTGAAAGTCGGCTCAAAACCATGTTTACTTGCCCCTCCAAGATTTTTGGTCCTTGCACTGCATGCAAGAGTTGTAGCCAGTGCTGTGTCAGTTTACTTAACAGAACCATCGAGCCAAAAGTTCAGCTTATACTTATATTAGAAAATATACTGATGAAAAGTGAAAGTACACTCGTAGCTTTATTGAGTGCTTCACTTCGACTCTTAGTAAGTTCCAAGGCCAACTAAAGTTGTATACCTCTGGTGGCCTTTCTAGTTTTCTACTAATGTTTTGTTCTAGTAAAGAAACAATTCATAGCTGTGGCATCTCTAATAATGTTTTGTCTTGACAATATCCATTCACCTTGTCAATTCATGGGATACATGTAAAGTCTAATAGTCACCCTTTTTTTGCTAAAAATATAGATAATTAAGACGCGTGGGTGCCCATTATTTTGCATCGTTCTGCAATTTACTATTAGCATACTATTTACTAGTAAGACTGCCCAAGTTAAATATATACCAAGTTAATTACCATTCTGGAACGCATAGCCTTGTTGCATGAAATTATCAAAGGTGATTCCAGCAGTAATTGTAATGACAAGAATAATTTCTAAGTGCAAAGCGGCTGACTACTCTTATTGCCACCATATTGCAAGTCCCCTGAAATGATGATGTGCTTTAACTTAGGCCTCACGTTTCTCGCTGAGAGCATCTCCAGCCCACTACCGAATTGGCTCCCTGTCGCTATTTTTTGACGAAGAAGCAATAACTAGTCCTCCAACCCCTCCCCCAACTCCCAATCCCTGCTCGCTCCCAATCCCCTCCTCGTTCTGGCTCCTGATCCCATTACCATGGCCGAGCCTTCCCGCCCGCCACGGAATGCAAAAAAATAGGAAGGGAATCTTTTAGGGAGGCTCCCTATGAGGAGATATAGGAAGAGAGGGAACAGGTTGGAGATGCTCTGACAAACCTTTTGTGCACACTGATTGCATTCGTGTACTCCCTCCGTCTCAAATTAACTGTCACAAAGATAGACAAAAGTGGATGTATCTAATGCTAAATTATGTCTAGATACATCCATTTTTGTCCATCTTTGCGACACTTAATTTGAGACGGAGGGAGTACTGTAACTGATAAAAAACTGCAGACGGCAATATTAATTATACTCTACTTAATGGAGTTGTGCATAAAACAAGTTGCATATGCTGGATGAGCATCACTAATGCATTTACAAGTCTTTGCAATACCCATGCTTGTATATATACCAACTCACTTAATGTAGTGAACACATTAATGCACTAAATTTCTAGTGCTAGCAAACGCTGTCTCTTTTTTTTCTTATCTGATCCATTCGACTGAGCAAGCACGCAGTCATGGTTATGGACTTATGGTCATTCCCCTTCAAGGTTCAATGGTAGGACACATGATAGCGCGTATATAAATCATTGCGTTCTGCCAAACTTAGAAGGGAAATCAGTATTTCCTGACTGGAATATGATAAGGCGTATTTACATCAGTTCTTTTTGCTTGTGACCAGGTATTCTAGCCTGTCTGGATGGTTATATGAACATTGCAATGGAACAAACTGAAGAGTACGTGAACGGCCAACTGAAGAACAAATATGGCGACGCTTTTATCAGAGGCAACAATGGTATGTCCTGGATTTCAGACTCTGACCCCCCTGCTTTTTCCATTTTGGTGGCAGTAGCTGGTAGGGCGTGTGCTTATTCTGATGCCTCTTGTTGAAGTGCAGTTCTGTATATCAGCACCTCGAAGCGGGCCCTCACGGACGGAGCGTAAACCAAGTGGAGCCTTTCACATCATGTTGATTTCAAGGGCGTTAGCAGATTGGTTGTGGTGGTGTGATCTCTGAATGGTGCCGCCTTTTCAATCTCGTACCTGCTGTCTGCTGTGTTGCATACTGACAGGGATTTATCTGGAACCATTCCGATGTAACTGGGAATTGGATTTTTAGCTTTGAAATGTTTGTGGACAGGATTCAGGCATCCAGGATATAGATAAGATTTGTGTTCCCATCGTTGCGTTTGCTGCTGATGATGATTATTCAGGGCACGTCGCTGATTATCCACCGTTGTTTTTGTTGGTGGTTTGCTCGCACATCACTATGCGTCAAACCAGGACGATAGGAATCTCTTCATGCATGTTTTTCAGGGCATGCTTATCCTGTTTTTGCACAATCTATGTCTGTCGTCTGCATCTCGTGACAGCAAACATCGTTCCAACATCTACAGATTTGCTTTAGCAGAAACCCCAACAACATATGTCGTCCTTGTTTTTGTTTCATGCATATCTCAGTGATATAATATCTCTGAACAATCTAATGAATCAGAACTTCTCGAAGTCTTACATCAGCGTAAATTTTTCAAAAGAAACTGCAACTGAAAGCATCAGATTGTCTGTTCACAATTCACAAGCTTCATCAATTAGTTTGAGAACGGCCCACACCGCAACTAACTGCCCTGGAACTCCAGAATTAGAATGAACATGGATACCACCACCAAGTAATTTCATCTACATTATTTCTAATCATCATGAGAGTTTCATCTACATATTATCAATCCAACCAAGCATCAGAGCAAAAAAGAAAAAAAAAAACCGCGAAAGCTGAAACTTCCACTAGTTATAATATTAAATCATTGCCCAACTAGTTCACCGAGTTCAAATTAGGATATTCGAATCATCAAGTTCAACATTATAAGGACGAATTACTATAGATTAAAAGAAAAGTACAACATCTTAGGTAAACTAGTACATCAATAATTTTCCGGGTACATGGGGAAGCCCAGTGCCGCTCCCCCCTCAAATTTGGCTCCTATGCAGAACACCATACCTAAAACAGAGCAATATCTTCAGCAAGTCATAGCTTCCTTTGACTAGTTGCCTCATCAATTGCGCCACGAGTGGCCTCCCGATGGGTTGCTCTGAATGATATCGATAAGCTCACAGGAGAATGTTAGAAGTGCCTACGAATCACCAGTCAGAAGTCCGCGACATAAGCTGCTTGCCCTGGCAGTATTGTCCAAGTCATCAGCCAAAAATAAGCCGCGACATAACATAACCAAGAGACCAACAAATGTTGACTTGTTGTCATCTGTGTAGTACGTTTCACACTTCAGACACCCAAGCCATCTTCAGTGTTCAGAGTTGCCCTCTTCTATTTTAGCAGCCTGCACCGTCGCGTCTTCCTTGACCTCTGTAATAACCTTAAGAAGGTCCACTGGAGTTGCAGCAGGATCAAGCTCATGACAACCTTCCGGGGCATTGTTGCCTTCTTCCCCAGTCAGCAGCCGAGAAGGAACCTGATGCGAGAACCGGAACAACTCACCCTTCGGTATCCTCCTGACCTCCTTGGGGTCCATGTGCCTATGGAACACAGCTTTGAAACCAGCAACTTTCAGCAATGGAATGACACTCAGCCCTTGCTCCTCAGTGAAATCATCAATAACTTCTACAATCTCATATTTATATATCACGTCATCAGGTGTAAGCTCATTCCAATCAGGAGACCAGTCTCGGTACAAAGCCCATGTATCTCCTTTCTGAGGAATAATTCTGATAATCCCTCGGGGGCCTTTTGTCCAGCTGACTTTATGCGAAAATATATTGACCGTTTCAGTAATTTGGTACCTTCCAACCCTGAAATCGCCGCATGTTTTTTGGAAACCAGAGGCAACCCAATTTATTGGTGCCAGTTCAATATTGGATTTGGAGTTGAGGAAACTCATGCGGATTCTGAAAGGTCTCATTGAAAGAACTTTCTGCACCATTGCATATAGCCGGGGCATACCATCCTCACTATCATATGTAGCCCATACTTGGTCACTGTAAAAGGCTCTCTCAGTGCGATCCTTGTCAAAATCATGGAAGTCCGGGTCTGGGACATCAATCGAAACAGGCACACGCTTCAGTTCTGGATTCTTTTCATCAGTTGCAGTTGGTACTTGGGTGTCAACACTTATTGAACTGCATAGCTTGTGTCCCTTGCCAGGTTTGCCAGTGAGGACCCCATTTGCCTTTATGTTGTTGTCACTAGGATATACCTTTCCTTCCGACTTCCTTTTCTCTGCATGCCGTGAACATGATGCCATGCTCAGCACTTGTAATTTTCCCCGGACGGCTTCTTTAGCTTTCTCAATAAGTAGACCCCGTGTATCAATCTGGGAGATCTCTCTCAAAACATTAGCTCTTCTTACACTCACTGCCGATCTCAACTTCTCCACTGAAGTGCCATTAACCCGTCCCACATCCATGAAAGCATTCGTTTCTGTGCTTGCAATCACTGTTTCTTTGTTATCTCCACCAAAATCCACAGCACTATAATCATTACTATGCCTTCTCCGCTTTGCAAACCGGCCACGCCTTGAAGTAGTTATCTCAGGATCACATGCATTTCCAACTGCAGAGTAGTTGTAGGTGTAGCTCTCTTCATTTTTTCCTCCTGGTTTCTCAGAATCCTGGGTACTGTAAGCATTCGTACCAGCTGCAGGCGTTGTCTTGGGGTAGTGATTCCACTGAAAGCTTTGACTGTTGTAGGAATCATAAGTAGTATCTTGCTGGTACCCCCCATGCCCCGTCCCTGGAATGCTAGAGGTCCTGCTTGTTGTGCCATATGAATGTTTGGTGGAATTGTTATTGTGGGTCTGCGGCTGCTGCTTGGTTGACCAGGAGAATGATGAACTGCTCCCGTTGCAAGGAAATCCGGTCTCTACCGCCATGAATGCATGGTGGCAGTTTGGGCACAGAAGGTTATGATTAAGGTAAACTCTCAAGTACTCATACTGCATACGGCAGCGATTGCAAGATGTCCAGAAAGTATCAACACCAGCAGGACGAGCAGTAGCCTCAGTAGCCGCTGCTGCAGCAGCGGCAGCGGCGGCTGCGGCAGCAGCAGCAGCACTCTTCCGAGCTCTCTTAGTCGCCTTCTTGTCATACGTATACATGCCATTGGTTACGTTGACAACAGAATGATCTGACCTCTTCTGATCATAAACTGCCTTCCGACTAGTATCAGACAACACACTCCATGCCTCAGAGATCAGTTTAAAGGCCTCCTCAGCACCGACTGACTTGTTCTTATCAGGGTGCAGCTGGAGGGCGAGCTTCCTATACTGCTTCTTGACATCCTCTTCATCTGCAAAGGCGCCTAGGGACAAGATCCGGTACCAGTCACTCTCTCCTTCAATCTTGGACTCTGCTGCAAGATGAACCTCAAGAGTGGACACCATCTGGGATATGCCCTCAAGTGATGGGCAGAGATTCTGGGCCTTGACCGCGTACTTGCGTGCGCCCCTGAGGTCACGCACATGAAACTTGCTCTCAGCAATAGTTCGCGCTTTCACAGCTTCGTCCATATTGTACTCCACACTCATCTCCACCTTTGAATTCGATCGACAGACAGCTGGACTTGAGCAAGAACGAACTAGAGTTCAGTGCATGACACTGTCCATCTAGGATCGAGAACTATGTAACCTCCATCGATCTGCAGCAAAGTAGGGCGGCAAACGTTAAGAATATTGAGAAAGAAAATATAAAGCACACCCACCCAGTGGAATTGCAAACAACATAGGACGGCATCAGCGGTGAAGTGAAACCAGAGAAAACATGTAGAGTAAAACGGACAGTGAAGTTAGATACCAGTACTAACTTTGGTCCTATGGGTTGGAAACATTCATTCCATTTCTCACCTGCTAGGACTGGAAAAACAATCTGGAAGTGAAATCTATGACATCATCATCTACGAGTAATTAATTTCAGCTCCGACAAATTTACTTGGCTGTACACTGAATCTACTCCACTGGAACGACTAGGCGCCCACTGAGATTTGGTCGACACCAAATCGGAAGATGAGAGCTTAGCAGATCAGCGAGCGGAGCTAAACTAACTGGCCCAAAAAGGTGATCTCTGGTGGTAGCAAGAGACAGAGTGAGAAAGATCCGACCCAGCTTTCCCCAGGGAAGCACAGAATCTGTAATCCCCAAAACAGCACGGAAACCCAAGCGAAATGAACAAATCTAGGTAGTAGGAAGCGCCCAAATCCCCAAAACCCAGCTGGAATCCAGCCAAGAGAGGCACCGATCCGCGTGATCCGCACCCCCCGTGCACGAACCCAGTAGCGGCGCGGACCACGGGGACAGAAAATCTGGGGCTCCCCATGAACAAGCCCCAAACCCTAGCCCGCCAGATCTGCCCCGACAGGCCACGGCCGGCGGCGAAAAGCACCTCAATCGGAAGCCAAGGAGGAGATGAGTCGGCAGAGGACGTACCCATGCGGATCAGCTCGAGGAGGCGCGCGAATTCGTGCGGATTGGAGGCCACGAGCTCCCCCAAATTGCAGAGATTTTGTTTTATTTCGGGGGAGGAAGGAGCTCTAAAAAAATGAAAGCTTTTTTAGCTCAAGACTTTTAGTCAAAGCCCCAAAAATCGTGTAATACCAAATGAGAGAGGGGTAGCACAGCAGTAGTAGTAGAAAAAGAGTGTAGGTCAGGTCGTGTGTGTGCGTGGGTGTCAAGTGTGTGTGTGTGTCCTGTAAAAATATAAGTACTACTCCGGTATAGATTATTCCACCTTGTTTTTGTTTGCCCTTAAAAAGTTTCAAACTTTGCCCTCATTTGCTGCCCCAAATTAAATTCCCCTACAGTCCAGCCCCAAACCCTCGCAGAGGCTCCAAACCCAGGGGCTTTCTTGCCATTTCCATGTTGCATAGTACAAAAAAGCTTTCTTTAGAAAAAGAAACCACTACTACTCTAATTCAATACAGATCCAATATATATATATAGCATTAATTACTATTTTAAGCTGTAGATTTGACGTTAATACAGGGGCATATCACGTGGGAAAGTGTCCTAACTATCCTCCTGGTGGGCCCTACACACCTTATACGAGTATAGTATATATGCAGGTAGTAGTACGTATACGGTGTATGTGAAACTTTATTAGGGAGGCTATTTCTGTAAAAGCACAGCAGGGTGGGTACAGCACGGGGCGGTAACCTAGTGCTGTGCTGTTAGATCAATCAGATGTGACTAGGGCTGTTTCAGGTATTTTTCTTCTTAAAGAAAGATTATTGCTTAGGTTAAGCAAAACCACAACTACCATCCACAAAAAAGGAACCCTAATCTCCTCTCTCTCTCTCTCTAGAGAAACCCTAATCATTTTTTTTCTCTTCCTCAAGAAGAAGATACCTTGTGTGCGTGAGAACCTTTTCTGCCCCCATGTGGGACCCACACTCTCCCTGTTACTCTTTAAGCACACACCCCTCTACATCATCACTCACCGCCACTTTGTACTGGTATCTCAGAGAAAATAATAGATAGATACATGCCAGCAGCAGCACCACCACCACCAGAACAAAATATCTGTCAGTACTCCTACTAAGTGTTACTACCACTGACACAGCTGGTACTCATTCTGTTACTGCAATATATATTTTCCAGAGTGATATTGATTATACATGGCAGTGTTAGGTGCAGGCAAAAAGTAAACAAGAAGGCACATATACACAAGGAGGGTCGTCTGGCACTGTGCATTTGCACTTGAACTGAACCGCATCCGGCTTTGAAATGTACCCAGCTTCAGAATGCCTCATGTTCTTGCTCCAGCTGAATCTTGGCACTCCACTCTGTTGATGGAGATCTCAGCCAGCCCATATCTAACTGAACATCGATCATTGAAATGTTGGCAGCTGTGCTCTTGAAGTTGTGTGAGGAGATTATGTTCCTCTCACTTGGTTCAAGAATGACAATGGCAGCTTAGATGCCAGTCACACCTGGATACATGTCACAAGCCTAAACAACAATGTAAGTTTGTAAGATAAGGATCATAGGTTTTGCTGCCAGACCAGAGTAGTAACACTCATTGATATCATTGGTAGCTCAGACAGATGCCTAAAGCTGCAAGTAGCTGGAACTTAAGACTGTTGATGTGTTCGGTTTCAGAATGGAATTAAGATCATAGTGAAGGTGCATACCTGGTAGATGTATAGCCGACAAAATTCCAACAGCAAAACTTGGACAAAAGAGGAGCTGCTCCAGCTCCACAGTCCAAAGTGATGCACTATGCCACAATCCTCTTGCAGTTTGAATTCCTCTTGAGGTTGATGTTCCACACAAGAGTTTATCTAGATCAGAGCACATATGCAAGGTGCAAGAAGCACCATTTACTAGTCACGAGGTCATAGATACCACAAGGAAGAAAGTCCAGTACACAGCATTTTATGTTTTCATCACTGGCAGAAACCATAGGAGGCACGATAATGCCAGAAGGATAATTACAGGCTAAAAGTAGTATTCATGATAATTACAGGGTCACATTTGGACAAAAGGGGCTCACAGATTTACAAACTTTACAAATAAACTATTAGCTTCGACTACGGGAAACAGGGCCGTTGCCGTGTGCCAAAGGCACACGGCGATGGCCAGAAAACACACGGCAAAGTCTTCACCGTGTGCCACACGCGGCAACGAGTACACGGCGACAAACGGGTTCTAAACGTATATCGACTCCTAAACCACATAGGTTCAATAACGTATATAATACAACATGGTGGAACAATAGCAGTGGAGTTTCAGCATGATCTTCATCACCGGACAGATGATCGATAGAGATGACTGTACACCCGTTTGGTCCTGTAAACTATGACGAGGCTCAAGCCAGCTCCCACGATGCAAAACGCCGACATGATCAATGAGCTCACAAAGAAGCAAACAGCGCCTTCACACTTCAGTGGCCCATCCTCAAGTAAACGCATGCCGTGAAGCACTTGTGGAGCCGTTAACGCTGAGCTCTGCGGCTGGTGTGCTTGTTTCCCAGCTTCATAGTCATAGAAGGTACTAGCAATGAGACCGGAGAAGATCAGTGACCCTGTGGGGTTTGCTACTGTGAGAAAATTGTACATTGCACCGAAGTGTTTTACGCCAAAAAGCTCAGAGACAGCAGCCGGCACAATAGCCCAGTGAGCTCCATACCCAAGCCCAACTAGGAAGGTCCCCACGTACATGGTTCCAGGCCAAGCCATTGCAAAAAGGAAATGCCCACCAGCCATCAGGAGCTGAGCGAGTGCCAGCGCAATGTGCCTCGGGTATGTACGTTCCCTGGTTAGAGGAATAGATAATTGGTCAACATATGACATATATATCTAAGTTATTAGCAGTGAATGCCATATCAAAATGTGGATAACTTAGTGTTGATACCTGACAATAATTTCAGAGAAGTAGCCACCTCCAACGCGGCCAAGAAAGTTCCATATGCTTATCAATGACACAAAGTTATGCACGTCTATATACCCGGCAGCTTGGCTCATCTGACCCAGATTGTCAATCACCGTCAGCCCTGATCCCGACCCGAGCAGAAGCGATAACCAAATAAGCCAAAAATCAGCCTTCACTAATGCCTGCATCAGGGTGAAGTTATCTCCCCTGTGTGGTCTTTGCTTGATTCTAACCCCACCTCTTGCTGCAGCCTGCACTAATCTGGCCTGCAACTTTGCAATTTTTTTCCTCCTTTCAGATGGGGATAATAAGTCCATGTCTTTAGACTTCTCTTCTTCCACCTCACTTAGAATTAACTCTGGCTGATCCTCCCTTTCTTGCGAAGTACTTGCCTGTCCTTTAGGTATTTCAGACAGCAGAGCCTCTTCAACTGAACTTGTATATTCATTTTTTGAAAAAAATGTCAAGGTCACTGGGATCACGATTGGCAAAATAAGCAAGATGAAAAGAATCACGGTCAGAGAAGTAGCCACATCGTCACTCAGTTCCAAGAAATCTTGGACTAGCATGACACCGACAAGATATGAGGCAAGGAGCAAGCAGATGGTGTAGATGAACATGAAGCTGTTGTTGTCAGATGGCCGCACCTGTCTGTGACCACCCACGGGCCTAATAACAAACATCAGGCCAAGGGCAACCAATGACGGCCCGACTGCGACCATGAAGATAAGAGTTGCATGGTCTGGTGTGTGCAATACTGCATACAGTTGAGTTAGAATTGCGCTGCTAAGGCCAGCAAATCCTTTCAGGATGCCCACAGTTGGGCCCCTGCTCTTTGGAAAATTCTGGATGCAAGTAACAAGTGAAGTTGTGTTGAAGTATGTCTCGCCGTTGGTTCCAAAGAAAATAAGGACACACATCTGAATAACAAAACAGAAAAGCGATACTATATTAGTAGAAAATAGAATCAAATAACTACTCAAGTTTCATATTTATCTTCCTCATTAATTTAATTGTGGGGGTTTGGGGCATTAACGGTGAGAAACAAGTTCCCCATTTCCTCCACATAATTTGGAATCCTGGATAACAACGAAGTTTATCAATCAATTTTAGTTGGAGAATCCCATATAGTCATATACAATTAAACATGTTCTCACTATTGTTCCATATAAAATAATTAAACATATGTAGGGTACAACAGATCAATTATAAATATTTATGAGATGCAAAAGATGAACAAAAGAATGTAACTCAACAGGGCAAGCAACATGAAAGGATTACTCCCTCCGATCCATAAAAAGTGTCGCTCACTTAGTACAAAGTTTGTACTAACTTAGTACAAAATGTGCGACATTTTTTATGGATCGGAGGGAGTACATCATTCCCAATTGCACACTAACTTGCTTGACCAAGCAACTGAGGTTGTGTACACAACTCACTAATCCTCCATGCATTGGGAAATTAAGTACATGATTTGAAAAACAAATTGTTTACTTATAAGCACCATTCAGCCATCGACCACTCAATCATAGCGGCTGCTAATGACGATTTATGCCTTGGCGTGCAGTTTTTGCAATAAAACATCACAACCTAGAAACTCTTTGTGCACATTCATGGTAATATTTTTTTGGTTGCACATTCATGACAGTATATGACTTCACAACACTTCGAGCATATACAGAATTTGGAGGGACAAATAAGTTCAGCAAGTCAAACTTGAGTACTTCTCCAGCCAACAGGAGACGAAAACTGATGTACATAGTGATTCCATAAGCAGGTCAAGAAAATATCTGCTACAGATCACTTCTCAATTAAAATGAAGCTCCATTTCATCTTTTTTTTACAATAGATAAATAATTGAAGTCTTGAATATTGACAGAGGAGGCAATCGCTGTTGTCACAGTAGATAATAATAATTAGACATAGCATGGTCACTACCGAAAAACCAAAAGGGCATATGGCCTACAAAAGTGACAAGGACCACCTAAAATACTGGAAGAATATAACATGGGTTGCCCAGCATTACACATTTACACTAATCCGTTTTGCCAAATTCACAAGAAAGCCAGTGCTTAGAAAACTCGTCACCACACTGATCCAATCTAAGATCTATCCTCCTCCACGCCGTTTCCATTGGCTGATCCTATTCCAGTTGTCATTTTATATAATCATGTGCTCTGCGGTCTACATCAACATGTTTTTTTTTGCGGGTCCACGTTCTTTGCAATTTCATAAAACAGATGAAATAGAGAGGCTGCCCCTAATCCTAATCCAATCCAATCAATAGGAGTAGTACAGTATAATTTTTTATGCTGAACAAATTGACAGCTTGTACTCTCTGTGAAATTCGGTAGCTGAAGACCAAGAACAGTAATGCTGACATGTTGACTTGAACCAAATCAAGGCTTGCAATGAACAATCGAATCAAAGCAGAGAAGCAATGGAAGAATAAGAAGCTCACCATGGAGAGGGGCAGTGCGGGCGCCTGCTTGGTGACGATGAGCCAGAGCCAGCCGTAGCCGAGGAAGTTCTGCACGGCGCCGATGAGCAGCATCGCCCAGGGCGGCAGCATGGCGGAGAGCGAGCCCGCGAAGAAGCCGACGCAGTCCCCGAGGTCCTTGGCGATGCCGAGCGCCGCCACCTGGCGCTGGTTGTAGCCGAGGGCGTCCTTGACGACCGGCGAGATGGCGCCGAAGAGGTACCCGATGCCGGCCATTGACTGCAGCCACATTGCGGCGACGAAGACGAGCCATCGGTTCGTCGAGAAGGCCTTGAGCCTCTCCGCGACCATCCCCATCGAAGCTTTCTTTGTCTGTGCTTCTTGATTTAGGAGAGCTCTTTGCTCAGGGGAAGAAATGGATAGATTGGATTTTGCTCCCGGAATAGGGGGTCGTTTTTGTTCCGAGTATAGCTCTGGAGGGAGCCGCCGGCGAGATTGGTCGAGATAGATTTGCAGCCAAAAAAAGGAAGGCTTTTAATGGCACCAAGCAAAGAATGCGCTTCGCTTTGCTCAGATGGAACTGCCACCAAAAATGCTGCGACGGAGAGCACCTCGTTTATCGCAGCAGAAGAAATGATGAAAAAGATTGGGTTCAGGAGACAAATCGACAGGGATGCAAAAGTTGAGGAGAAAAGAAGCAGAGCTCAATCCGACACAATGATGGAAAAAATCGATGGTCGGATGGAGCTCCACGCGAATCGTTTGACGGAACTCCCGGTCCGAAAGAACCTACTCAAGAATTATTTGTGTCGCACTAATTGCTGAAATGGTCGCGTCCTTGCAGCGGGACGAGGACGATGAAGAGGACGAGACAGGGAGAGACAATAGCGAAGCCTGTTTGGAGATTTATAAGAGCATGTCCACTCCCCCCAACCCCACACACACTCTCACCCCCACGCTAGTCGTCCGGAGGGGCGCCGAAGACAAGCCTTTGGGTTGTCCGGACGGGAAGCCGGCATCAGAGCATCTCCACCAGCACCCATCAAATATGTGTCCGACACCTCTTAATTGGCCCTCCTTTGGTGTGTCGAATCTGTGTCCGCGCATTTGGTGGGCGTGCTCCGCAACGACGCCCCCCCAAACGGCAGCCCTGTTTGATTTTAATCAAACTATTTTATATTTGATGAAAACACTCGATAAATTAGGTAAATAATAATTGTACAGACACATAAATAGTTGCACAATTATTACAATAATTTAAATATTGCAAAAATTTCAAATTCGTACAAACAAATCTTTCTAATCAAACTACTCATTAACTCTCATAGCCCACAAGTTGCCACAAGATCAGTTTAAAGTTGATGGTGAACTCACTCATCACGAATTTCCTGATAAACACCAAGAAAACCATCAAACTCGGTAGACACTCCCGGTTGTGGATCCGCAAGAGGGCCCCGAAAGTCAAATGGCTCATGGAACGCCATTCCGATATCTCGCTCGCTATGTTATGCATGATAATACAGGAGTTCATGACATCACTCATTTGATCTATCAACCAAGATAGACAAGGATACCTTACCACAGCAAACCGTGCCTGGAGTACACGAAATGTCATTTCCACATCTTTTCGGACGGCCTCCTGTTTCTTTGAAAATTTTTTTTTGCCTCACCCACAGGGTCACGGATTGTCTTCAAAAATATAGACCAATTGGGGTATATGCCATCCGCTAGGTAGTAGCCTCTGTCATACTCAAGTCCATTGATCGAATAGTTATAACCCGGAGCATGTCCTTCACCTAGTCTCTGCAATATCGGAGCGTGTTGCAACACGTTGAGGTTATTGTGAGAACCGTCCATTCCAAAAAATGAATGTCAAATCCAAAGATCGTAATCAGCCACAGCCTCAAGCACAACAGTGCACTTTCCGTGATGACCACCTTTGTACATCCCTTGCCAGGCAAATGGACAATTCTTCCAACTCCAATGCATGCAATCGATGCTTCCAAGCATCCCCAAGAAATCATCTTGCTTGTCCTTGTGCCAACAAACGAGCCGTGTCTGCTTCATTTGGCGATCTCCGATACACGGGACCAAACACTTCAACTACTGCCTTTTAAAATCGAAATGTAGCTTGAACGGCGGTGGTCTCAGACATACGAAGATAGTCATCCAATGAATCTGCAGAGGCTCCATATGCAAAACATCGTATTGCAACCGTGCATTTCTGAAGAGATGAAAATCCTAGAAGCCCAGTATAGTCTGTTTTCAGCGCAAAGTAGTCATCATACTCCCGAACATCGTGCACAATTCGCCTGAAGACATCTCTGTTCATTCGAAAACGTCGGCGAAATTCATGAGGTAGGTTTGCCGGCGTGTCCGAGAAATAGTCGTCCCATAGGAGTCTGTGGCCAGTTGCCCTTTGTCGGTTCTTGTTCGTCCGACGCCCTTTCCTTATCCTCCATGATTTGGCTCGGCTGCCTCCACGGCCATCGCCTCTAACAGAGCCGCCATAACCATCTCATTCTCCTCCTCGTCTGCAAGGACGGCCTCCTCTTCCATCAGTTGACTATCCATACTATATTGGACAAAACCCAACCATTAGCCGTTAGCTAAACAAGTTTAACAGTGGTTCATCGACCGGGCAAAAGGCCGAACACCTTACCTACGGGGCAGAAGCAGCGAGGACAACGACGACGGTTGAATGACTTGCGGCGGCGCGCAAAAACGGCAGCGGCGACGAGCGGCGGCGAATCGGCCAACGCCGTACGTGCCCGACTCTTGCGTACAGTTGGCAACGACAAGGGTGCCCGCGATGGTGCGAATCGGCGGCGAGAGGAGAAGGATGGGAAAAATGACTATCGGTCGGGGGTAGTTTGTCTCTATGACGGGCGGGGGCTGCCTGTCGGGTGGGGTTACTGGACAATGTCCGGCGCCCCCAGGCAGGCCCCCAAGTTTGGCGGGTGGGCTGGGGGGGCGGACACAAATATGGCGGGTGGACACCTTTGGGGGTGCCGTTGCGGCGTTTTTTTTTGTACGGACCACCATTGGGCCTTTGGGGGGCGTTTGGGGGGTGCCGGTGGAGATGCTCTTAGGGGCACAACTCTCCACTCGCAAACGGAGCCAACAAAAAAGTCAAACATAATTCAAATTGAAACTTCGATTTCATTTAAATTTTAGAAAATATTACATATTTGAACAAAGTTTAAACTAAAAATTAAAATATAAACTAAATTGTACGTGTTCACTAGTTGAACCCATCGAAGTCGCCGTCGCTGCGCGGCCAGTTGCTCGGCCCAGTCTCGTCGTCGTTGGCCGCCGGGGCGTCCATGTCGATGATGGGTGATGGTGCAGATCTTGCACTCATTGGGATACCCCAAGAGGAAGGTATGAAAAGCACAACAACAAATTTTCCCTCGGAAAGAAACCAAGGTTGAATCGACCAGTAGGAGAAAGAAATCACTTCTGAAGGTTGATGCAGCCGAGGTGTTGTACCCTGCAGCCAATTCTTGCCTCGATGCAGGCATGCCCTGCGGAGTATGGGCAGCCGAATTTAGCCACGTTTTGTCATTAGCTTGGTAGCAAGGCTGAAGACCACCGAGTTTCGTGAATCCCAAATCTTCCAAAGGAGGGAGAGTAGTCCGATGACGCCGTGTGTCGAGCGCGAGGTGTTTGGGCAGCGTTCAGAGGTTGGCAGGGAGAAGCAGAGCGGTTGGACTCTGCCGTTTTATTTGCATTCTCCTTTTTACTATGTCGAGTGGATTTTTTTGCTTCACAAAACAAGAGTGCTGGTAGCTAATGTTTAAAAGTTATTGATAATGTTTGCGTTCAAGGAGAACATGAGAATTTTTTATTGTGCACTGACCCTTTAATAAGAATTACTTTGAGTTTGGTGTGAAGTAATTTTTAAAGGGTCAAGAGAAGAGGGTGATATAATGTGATCAAGAAGAGTGAAAAACCAAAGCTTGGGATGCCCTCGTGGTTCATCTCAGCAAATCCTAAAAAGACTCAAGCGTCTAAGCTTGGGGATGTCTCGGGTCACTTCTAGTGAAACTATATTTTTATTCGGTCACATCATATGCATTTTGCCTGGAGCGTCTGTTTGTTTTCTTTTATTTTCCTTGCTGCAATAAACTTAGTTAGAACCCATCATTCTTGTGTGGAAGAGAGACACACTCCGTTTTCATTGTTTAGAACACTCTAGTTTTCATTCTTATTGTTCCGTGAGTGTTCATCTTTTGTTAGTATCGCGTTTAGCCCTTGTTTTCCACTCGTATTTTGTTCAGAGTTTGTTAGTTTGTTTCAGTGATTAGCTCTCTGATCTTTGATGAATATTATCTATGAAAGTTGTTTCAAACAAACTAATTGGTGTTGGAGAAGAGTAAAATATTTCATACTTATAACAGTGCAAAAAGAAGCTCGTGTAGACTGTGGCTAGACTTTTTCAGTGTTATGTTAGATGTTATTTTAATTCTATGCTTAGTAGTTGTTCTTGTAGCATGACTTGTCTCAAATAGCTGAGAGTGCTTAATGTGCCATTGAAAAAATCATGAGTTGTTTTTATCACATTAAAACATAAATTTGTGGTGTTCTCCTTCGAATGTTTTATTTGGTTGACTTGGCGCATGCTTACACCATATTTATGACTACAAAGCAGTCACTTATAGCCTCTATGATCACTTAGGTTTTGACTTGTAATACCATTTATGTTTTGATTAATAATGTTTTTGCCGCTATGCATGATTATGGCCATTATTGCTCTCTTAATTTACCGCTCTCGGTCTCTTACTAGCTTTCACCTGTACTGAGTATGAGCTCTACTCGTGCATCCAACTCACAAAAATCAAAGTTTGCCAAATGTGTCCACCATACCTACCTACATATGGTATTTAACCGCCACTCCAAGTAAATTTCTTATGTGCTACCTTTAAACTTTCAAAATTATTCCTGTTTTGTGTTCTTGTTTTAGCTCATGAGGAAGTATTAGTTGGCTTTGTTGTCTTCTATGCTATTTAAGTACCCTGACTTGCATGCTTCATCTGCTTGTGCTTAATTTTGCAAAGAGTCGTTTAGACCAGTATAACATAAAAAAGCTAAACAAATAAATAGGCACTCTTCCATGGTATGAGATTGTTGGTAGACACCCGAGGATTTGGTTAGCCATGGTCTGCGAAAGCAAGGTGGGGAGGAGTGTCATACTATATAAAGAGCATGCTATAAATGCTTAATATTAATAATTCGAAACCGCTCTCAACTTGTTTAGCGTGGAAGATGATAAGAACTCTATTACCATTCGTTGGCATAAGCATACACCTCTCTAAAAAATTGTTTTCAATATATTTGTTTATTAAATAAAAAGCTCAAGAACATGAGTTAATCTCTATTTCGCTCTGCGAAGAGTCTTTCTTTTACTTTTATGTTGAGTCTCTATCTTCTAACTTTATGCATAGTTGAGAGAGCGTAGTTGACATTCTGAGTTTAACGTGCATCGGTCCCAAAGATTATTATTGGTTGATTCATGATGTGTTATTACTTGCTCTCAAATTATTTGTTCTAGTCATCCACTTGAACTTTGAAGGTGTCCTGTCATTTATGTTTTGCCCCACTCTTAAGGACAAGCGAAATATCACTTTGTTGTGTTTTCTTTATGCTCGAAACAAACATATAATTTTCAAGTGCATTATTATTCATGATCTTTTATTTGTGTTACTTTTCATAATGCGAAGTGATTGCTAAGTTATTGTTAGAATTATATCTATCATGTCTGTGTTTAGAGTACTATGATCTCAGCTTTACGAATGATTTTATAATTATGATGATCAAGTTTGTGTTGGCTGCATGTCACCTCAAAAATTATTTTGTTACCACTTACCTACTTGAGGACGAGCATGAGTTAAGCTTGGGGATGCTTGATAGGTCTCAAACGTATCTATAATTTTTGATGCTCCATGCTTGTTTTATATCCAATACATTTATGTTTTCACATGTTTTCCTTCATTTTCCGGACATTTTCATGGACTAACCTATTGACAAGATGCCACAGAGCCAGTTCCTGTTTTCTGTTGTTTTTTATTTCAGAAAAGTTGTTCTGGAAATATTCTCGGAATTGGACGAAACAAAATCCAAAAGTCTTAGAATTCCTAACACGTCAATGTTGTCCAAAGGAGACCTGGAGGGGTGCCCTAGAGCCACCACACCATGGGTGGGCGCGGGTCCCCCTGGTCGCGCCTGTAGATGGTGTGGGCCACTCGGGCGCTCACCGCCATCGCCCTTTTGCCTATAAAGTCCTCCCGGGGCATAAACCCTAAATAAAATTGGCCTCCTTCCACGAAAAGTTCCGTAGCTCCGCCAACAAGTTTCGGGGGATAGAAATCTCTGTTCAGGCGCCCTGCCGGGATGGGGAAGTGCCCCCGGAGCCATCTCCATCGACTTCACCACCATCTTCATCGCCGTTGTTGTCTCCTAGGATGAGGGGGGAGTAGTTCTCCCCTGGGGCTGAGGGCTCTACCGGTAGCTATGTGTTTCATCTGTCTCTCCCATGGTGTGATATTTATGTGATCATGAGCTTTGTAATCTAGCTGAATAAATAGATGTTACTCTTCATCTGTCATGCTACTCAAGTAGTTTTGTTATGAGATCTCCGTAGACACTTTGATCACGGTGTAAAGGTGACAGTGTGTGCACCGTGTGGTTTAGCATGATCTTTACTATATAATAGCCCTTAAGTTTCTCTTTCGTCCATCTATGTGATACATCGTACGTCAAAAAAGCCAGCGCATCGTTTTCTATCGATAAAAAAACCGGAGGTCACACTGATGGTAACAAAAAACCTGAGCGCTTCCCTATGCACATCGTAAAAAACCGCAAGATCGGTCGTGCATATCGGCACGTAACTACGTAAAGTGTGGCATGTTTTGGGTCGCAATCCATGCATCCCCTTTCTTCATGAGGCGGTTTGGATGCGATCTCCTCCCAATCCTTCGATCCCGTTTCTTCGGGAGACCTCTTGCATGACCGCTTGATGGTCGGCCACCCCAACATCGGCGCTCACCGGTGCAGCCTTGCCGGCCACCCACAGACCTACCCTCCGGAGTTCCTCGCCGGTGCCGCATTTTCGCAGGGCGGCCGGGCGGTTGGCGACTACGGTGGTGGCCCTGAGCATCACGTGCCACTACAATGACCTTCCAAGCCAGATCAACAAGACAGACGAAGCCATCACCATCTTCGTGCACAAGGACTCGGCGTTCTCCGCGCTCAGGAAGTCCACCTTCTACAACCTCACCGGCGTCCAGCTCAAGCAGTTGCTCATGTACTACGCCTTCCCCAAGTAGGCAAGCAGCTGCTCCTGTACTAAGCCGTCCCCAAGTAGGAAGTACTACACGTTCAGAAACCACAGCCCTGCACGCTCAACATCACCGGCAACATGGGGACCATCACCGTCAAGTCTACGTGGTCCAAACATCTCCAGCAGTGCCTACGCCACCGACCATGTCGCCGTGTACTCCATCGACAAAATACTCCTGCCCATGCGGCACTTCAGAAAGGACCATCCTCCCGCGCCAGCTCCCGTGCCACAATATGGGGCGTCAATCTGGTACCCAGCCCCCACGGAGGCAAAGCGGGTGGAAATGGCAAAGGTGGACTCGACAAGCGCAACACACCACGTCGGTGTCAGCGGGCTGCTTGCTGCCTCGGCAGGTGGCTTGATGCTCCTCTCGCGACGGAACATATCTATCTAATACAATTCATCACAGTTTTTAAAATAAAACTCTATCCACATAATTAATCATAGAAATTTGGCCAAATGTTATGTAGTGATATGCTAAGATAGTGTTTGTTAAAGGCCCGCAAAACACAATTGTAAAACTTCCTACCGTTTGGTGTTTCGGAGAAAGATGACACAACACCCAAACAGTATCATTGCCAAGTAGCACCACAGAGGGTTAAGTATCTTAAGCTCGTCCGTCCCAATTTAGAAGTGTAAAAACAAAAATAGGAAATCATTGTGTTGCTTAGGGAGAAATAGATCCCTCTGAAGTAGGGAGGTTAGATCTCTCTGAAGTGGCCTGCACACACAAGTTCAACTAGCGAAAACTCTGAAGTATGGACATTAATTTAGGTTTATTTCATATTGTAAGCTTAAATGTTTACATTTTCTTGAATTTTGCAAAAAAAAACATGCTTCTCTACATCACACAAGTTTAATTCCACACCAGCATTCAGTTATTTTTCTCATAGAAGTCGTCAAACTTTTTTTTAAGTGAAGCTGTCAAACAATTTTTTTTTGAAATGGATATCCCTAGGCTCTGCATCGAGTGATGCATACAGCTGTTTATTTATTATTAAAAAGTGTAGAGAGTCAAGTACGATTACATCTTCTCAGACACAAAGTAGACCCTTTTTTTCTAATATGAAAATCATTGGCCATGCAAATCACACAATAAATTTTAATCATATATGCATCCAATAGAAACCGTGTGGAATACTAACAGTGTAAAGAAATTCTAAGATGTGGCCCTATTCCAAGGCAAGCTATAAAATGTCCCTTGATTGAGGATTGAATCCAGGTTAATCAATGGTCATTCTGGTGTCACCAGGTGAGATAAGAAGTAACCTTGCCATTACAACCAAATCTTGAATTTATATGTTTTGACAATTATTTAGCATTTGTTAACCCGTTGCAACGCACGGGTATTTTGCTAGTATTTATATTTTGTGTTGGACGAACCTATGAAATTATGGTGTTTATTTGGAACCATCTAGGTCTCATGGTGATAGCATGGGGGTTACCTGGATGGGAAAATGTGAACTCTAAGGAGTGCTCTTATAGCCCTACGCAATGATTGGTGTTTGTTATCCGACCGGAGAGTGGTTCGGAGTAGCATAGTGAAGAGATGCTATTTATGCATTCAATTATGTTATTATTGTTGAGAGTGTCCACTTGTGAAAGTATGATACCTAGGTCTTGTTTTTAAGAATCGAAAAACCGTTTACAATGTTCTGCTACATGTTTGCTTTCTGCCATTTTTATTTCAGATTGCTATTATCACTTACAATCATCCATATTACTTGTATTTTACTATCTCTTCGCCGAACTAGTGCACCTATACAACTGACAATTATATTAAGTGTGTTGGGGACACAAGAGACTTCTTGTATCATAATTGCACGGTTGCTTGAGAGGGATATCTTTGACCTCTACCTCCCTGAGTTCAATAAACCTTGGGTGATCCACTTAAGGAAAACTTGTTGTTGTTCTACAAACCTCTACACTTGGAGGCCCAACACTGTCTACAAGAATAGAAGCGTGCGTAAACATCAGGGGGCCCAAAGTCCCCCCTTTGGTTGCCCTTCTGGCTCCGGGAGTTTTCCGGGGAGAAATAATTTTTCGTATTTTTTCTGGAATTTTTCTGAGGAAGTTGAATTTCTGCACAAAACCAAACACCAACGGAAATTCTGATGAAAACAACGTTAGTCCATGTTAGTTTGATCCAAATCATGCAAATGTGAGAGAAAGCAATAAGAAAAGTGGTTGGAAAGGTAGATATGTTTGCAACATATCAACTCCCCAAGCTTAGCTTATTGCTTGTCCTCAAGCAATTCAGTTGACAAACTGGACGCGATAAAGAAAACTTTGACAAACACTTTTCAAATCCTATGGTGCATATAAGAATAATCTATGATCAGTATTTAACAAGTACATGATAATTTCTATAAGGATAATAAAGCTTACGAACTCATTCTAGCTCACAAAAAGTGAACAAATAACCATGGATAAACAATACAAAATTAAAACATCAACTAGGTTGCAATGATCATAATAATGCATAGTAAGATGGTATCCCGCTTGCCCTTAATTGTGTAGAAAAACATAAATGTCAGGGTACCTCCGAAGCTCAAGTTGTGACTGGATATAATAATTTTAGGAGAAACAATATTGCAAACATGCAATAGACAATAATATTTTGGGAAAATGTACATTATACTCAGAATGACAATCATGCTCTCCTAACCGGTGCATTAAGTAAGAACATAGAAACTCAACATAAAAGTAAAGAAGAGTCCTTCATAGAGGGAAGCAGAGATTACTCATGTGCTAGAGCTTTTTATTTTATAAACACATGTATAGAAAATAATTTTGAGAGAGGTGTATGTCTATGTCAACGAAGGGTCATGAAAAACTTATCATAACCCATGTGAAGAAAAGTGTTTAGACTTTTGAGAGCGGTTTTCGTTGTTTATTAGTTGGCACTTCCCCCACCTTTCTTTCGCAAACCAGGGCTAGCCGCGTTCACGGGTACACACCAGCTTTCATCAAACCATGTGGAAGTGTTTTTTTGTTATATTAATTGGCACCAGCTCTCTTATAAATTTATGTGAGCACCGATTCCATACTCATCGGGTGAAATAAGAGAGAATAAATTTGCTTGACATAAGATATGGTAAACTTTAAACTACTTCCTTATGAGCTAAAACAAGAACACAAAACAGATTAATGATTTGAAGGTTTTAAAAATAGCACACGAGCAATTTACTTGGAGTGGCAGCAAAATACCACATGTAGGTAGGTATGGTGGACACATAGGAAAACTTTGGTTTTTGGAAGTTGGATGCACGGGTAGAGATCATACTCAGTATAGTGTGAAGGCTAGCAAAAGACTGAGAGCGACCAACTAGGAGAGCAACGACGGTCATAATCATGCATCGACAAAACAGTATTGAATAAGGCATGTATGTAATATTATAACCCTAGAAATAGGAGATCATCGAGGCTTAAATTTGATTTTCTTAATAGTCTTGCATGTGTGAACATGTGCCAAGTCGATCCAACTGAGTTCTTCAGCCATCAAACCATACCGTCTTATGTACAAAACAACACATGCGACATTGTAATAACACATTGAGCATTTCTAATAATTTGAGACTAATCATAAGAAAGCAGGATCTACTAAAGCAATATTATACATACAATTATTTATCATGACAAGATAATATAAGATCATGCGAATAAACATATGTATAAAATGAAAATAAAAGAGTTCATACCAGCTTTCTAATCCCATCCACTTCATCATATATCGTCATTATTGCTTTGCCACTTTCCCAAGAGGATGATAATAATAATAAATCACAATCGCCACCGTGGACATGAACTGAACTCTTCAAACAACTATACAGTAACAAGAGCAAGAAAAATATTTTTGTTGTTTTCCAAAGGTGGAAAGGAGATAAACGAGGAAATCTTTTTGTTGTTTTTGAGTTTTTAAGGAACAGCAAACCAAAGAGGAAAGAAGACACAAAAGGAAAAGAACGAGGGGAAATTGAGAAACAGGAAAGCAAGAGGAGGAAAAAGATGCGGAGAGAAGAAAACCAATCGAAACGAACAACTAAAATGTTTTTGGTGTTTTCTTAATAAGCGAAAGAGCAATAAAAACGAGGAAACAAGTTACAAATATTTTTAGGTTTTTTCGAAAAGAAACAAAGGAAATTAAAGAGAGAGATAAAATGAAAAAAAAAACCGAAAATAAAAAGAACACGAAGAAGAAAACAAATAAAAGAAAAAACTAAATAAGAAACCAATACTAGCAGGTCTAAAAGAATATACAAAGTATCAAGTAATACACTGACACGCATAATGAATAGGAATCATTAAGCAAGTGTCAGAGTATACGTACTCCAAGCTTAGGCTTTTGGCCTATGGATGATGTTGGTCCCATGGGTTCCATCTTGACGTCCTGTGTTGCTGCTGCAAGTACTCGCACTGCAGATGTGGTGTGAGATTCATATCCCACGTCCCCTGCTGCAGTGAGTGTCCGTCCAGGGCAGTCGGATGAGACGATGATCCTCTCTCATGATAAAACGAGGATGGATCCTCCATGTAAGTGAAAGAGGATGGCCTCGGAGGCTCCTCCTCACGCACCTCCTCCTGAGTAGTTGGGTCCACTCCGAACGTCGGCCTGAGGTAACCATCCAAAATATTCTCGGAGATGGACCATATGTACTTGGAAACATCAAAAAATGAAGGCGTTGTCAGACTAACAAAGCGAGGTTTCTTGTCCTCCTTTTCAAATAATATTCTATAATTAAAATCCCTTGGGGTGCCCTTAGACTTAAAGAAAGAGTGTGAAACAAGAGTATTAAAGTCCACCCTTCCAGGGAAGGCAGCTTATCAGCAGGATGAAGAGGTATATCAGTTTGAGAAAAGAAAAACGTGAGGCAATAATTGTAACATCCCCAAATTTGCTAATTATGGTGTGTGGTGTTGTGTTCATCTCATACATGCATGAAAACAAAAATTTGAACCATGTTGAAACAATTTAAGTTGTTAATTTAAATGGTTTGAGAAAATACTACAAATAGTACTTAAAGTGGGTTCCAAAATCTTGTATTGAAAAAATATTTCAAATACACCAAAGAAACACATGGTTTTGTTGGAAATTTTATGAGGTTTCCAAAAACTATTTTTGCCAAATTTTGTTCTTGCAAAAAGGCCATGAAAACATGGGTTTATGTCTGTTTTTTTTTAAAGAAAAGGGCTCGTATGTAAAATTTCCAAACCCAGGGGGTTTTGGGGAAAATCCCCTTTGTCTTCTACCTCCGGACAGCAGGAGCAGCTGTGTGTCGACGCCGCCGCTGCCCTTTGCCACCTCTTGCCTGGATGTGTGCCGCTGTGGATGTCCACCTCGACGCCGTGCTCTTCCACCCCTCTCCCCACTCGCTCGCTATGATCTCTCTCTCTGTACGTGAACGTGAAACCCTAACCACTGTCCCGTCGGCCGCCGCTCCTCCCGCCGTCTCCGGCCACGCCGCGATGAGCGGAGACCACCTACGGCTCCGCCTTGGCCTCCTCTTTCTCCTACCCCAAACCCCGTGAGCAGGGATGGCCGAAATCGGCTGCGCCATCGCCTTCTTCCTCACGACCGGCCGCCGGCGGACGAGCATGATTCCGGCGACTCCGGCCGCCCCTGCCCCATCCGACCATCCCACGAGCTCCACAACACCTTGGTGAGGCTACCCATCCCCTCCAATCACTTCCTCCCCCTCTGAATCACCCCACCGCCGTGCTTTCGTGGCCGCCGCCGCGCCATTGCTCGCCGGCGTTGCTCCGGTGACCATATGGTCTGTCCGCCGCCACCGTCCGGTTCCCCGAGGTCTCCTCTACCTCGTGAGCCATTTCTATTCGTCGAATTGGCGACCGATCGATCAATTTCATGCTCACAGAGAACATCCTCTCTGTGTGATGTCACAGTGAGGTCACAGTGACGTCATAATTCTTGTTTTCTTATTTTCCAGAAAATGTTTAATAATTACAGAAAATGAGAAATATTTGTAAAATCAATAAATAATGTTTTACAATTCAGAAAAATATAAATAAGGTACTAAAATGTTCATAGAAATGTAACCTATCTGAATATGTCCCTTTCATACATGTTTGACAAAGTTGAATTTTGAATATTATTTAATGTTGTTTAATTCATTTAAAATAGAGAAAATAAGTTTTTAATCAATAAAATTAGAAAATTAAAAGTTATATACCAAAATGCTCAAAATGACAAATTCAACCTAGTTATGGTGTTTTTAAACCCATTTGAGCAATTAAAATGGTACACCCTCTCAGAATTGCCCGAAACCCCCTCCGGGGTCCACTTCGGGCTAATTTCAGAAAAACTGCCTAATTGCCATACGAACCCTAGCAACCCAACGAACATGTCTAGGGCTTTATTTCATTGCAATAACTTGCTCATGCATACATATTGCGCATTGCATCGATGCCATGGTTGATTGTTCTTCTTGTTTCAGTGTTTATTCCCCCTCGGTAGAACGTGACTCCGAAGAGAAGGCCAACAATTCCATGACGAATACTTGATCCTAACCAACAAGTCAAGCACTTACCCGAGAAGACATTCTATTGGTTTTCTTATAACCAAAGCAAGCATAACCTCTTATCTGCTCATATATGATTTCAAAGTGATTTGAATCTCGTACTTTGCACTCGGTTCCAAACTATTTGATGTCAGTAGATAGAGTTCTTCTATATACTGCATAACCTAGATATCCTGATCCACTGCTCCTAGCAGCTATAGGTTTGTTTGTGCGCGCTCCGCTAAACCCGTGAGTCTTGCTTAGCCATGCCTAGTTGTGATCTGATCCATCCGGTTGATGAATCTGGTCAATGCGTGAATCTACAATGTCAGGTGGTTATGATTTGAATTATGTTTGATAACTTGACTAATCACGGCATGGATGTGAGGCCACAATGGGTTGTGGCGTTTTGTCCTGTTCATGCCCCTAGGAGCGAGTTCTCGCCTTCGAGCCAAGACTGAGCGTACAGCCACACGTGGGCCGATGAACCCCGCCCGGCTAACTAACTTGTTTAACCTTATCCATGAGCCACGTAGTTTGAGATTTCCATCTGCGTGTGAGTCGGAAAATGTTTTGGAGAAAATTAGGTCGCGACCGGGACAAGTGATGGACGTGCACGGATCTTGTTCCTGACTCACAGAACAGGTGCCGTCAGGAGGTGGCCAACTCCATGTTGACGGGGTGGCCCTGTTTGGGTTGACTCATGGATATGGTTCGACAAGGTAAAGGTCAGGAATCGACCACCCTCTTCCGGCACTTCCCGGACTAGTGCCAACCCGGTGGCACTAAGAGTCGGTTGGTACGTGTGGGTAAAGTTGTACACCCCTGCAGGGTTAAATCTTTTCGAAAAGCCGTGTCTGCGGTTAAAGACGACTTGGTGACGGATTCTGTGATCATAGATAACTTGAACGACATGTCTAAAACTTGTTGATAACGATTGAAGGATGCCTCCTCGGAGATGCCGAGAGGGGTTACCTTGTAGCATGAGATAGTGTGGAACAACTGGAGGAGGTGATCTTTGAAGCACGAGGTGCTGAAATGGTTTGGTGGATTAAAAGATGATGATCTACAAGAGTTGAGTCCTTTCTCATCTGTTTTGAAAACCCTCTACAAGACGTGCTATTCCTTCCTCAACTTGGAAAACAAAGATGGATTTACGCAAAATAACCTTAATAACTCTTTCTAAAAGAAGCAGATATATAATAGGTTAACTAAGTCTTGTTGAGTACCTCCCGTACTCATGTTTGTTTCAACTTGGTTCAGGTGGAGTTCCTCAGTTCGGTGGTGTTTCAACGTGGACATCGACGAGTAGTTCGGGGTTCCCAGGTAGCAGCCTGGAATCTATGGGCTGGGACGTCGCCTTATGTTGCGGCCTCTTAGGCCTTTTTGGTTCTTGTTGATTAGCAACATAATTTGCCTTCTGTTGTCTGATGTAATGTTGGGTCGTGTGACCTCTGTTTGTAAGCTATACTCTAGTAACACCTGTTTAATACAATTTCAATGTCTAGAGTGTTGCTTTGATCGGTTGTTGGTTTCGATCTCATTGTTATACAGTTCTAGCTATGCCTGCATAGTTGTCGCAGTCGAGGGGTTGTGCAGCCGATAATCCATGTCCGAGCCCGCCTGTCGATGTGATCGGCCTGGGGCGAGGTAACCCTAGTAACCCTCAATTGTTGTTGCACTTTCTGGACACATAGCATCTTTGTATAGCTTTGGTCCCGTTTCCTTCAGTTTCATTCGATTCGTGGACGCTTTGATATGCATAGTTGGTTATGACTAGCATGGATACAAGGAGTAGTAGACTGGGGATCCGGACTACGTGCCGATGAATCCAGTCTGCGTGCCGTTGTTTGTTGCGACCGGGGCTGGTAACCCTGAAGCCCTTGTGAGTCCATGGCTAGGAGCACATAACAGTATGTATATCTTTGGGTCCGGGGGTCTGACAAGTCTTGGTATCAGAGCAGGACTGCCTGTAGGAAAACCTTATTGCTTGGTCGATGTCGAGTCTAGTGTTTGTGAAAACTACTTTGAAAGCTCAAATGAGTTGTGAAAACCTTCTTAGGACTCTTTTTGCTCCTTATCTGGTATCTATCTAACTCTGGGTCACCTTACCTGTTTTGATTTGAAAAGGTTTTGCTATCTCTTCTAGTCATTCAAAACCTAGGTGCCTTCTCTGGCAAGGACGTCTTTTACCCAAGTTGACCTAGTGTTCAGTTTCTAGAGTCGTGTGTGTTCCATGTTCTGTTATCTCTCGACTCAAACTGGGAGATTCTATTCCAATCATAATCTCTCAGAGTTTTGTGGGTTCTACATACTCCTGTTCTAAAGTCTTAAAATCCTGAACCTTGAGATTTCCTTTTCATCTCGAATGTATCCGCTATCCTCCGCTCAAGTTCTTCCGGAGCTATCGTTGTCCTTCGAAAGATACTCCGTGATTGCTAACCATAATGACCTTTAAAGGCACTAAGATAGTAGTTATTCCTTTCTGTGTGTTTTTTTACTCTTGGACTTGAACCGAAGGTCCCAGAATGTGCTGAATTGTGGTGGGTTGAACCATGTGGTTTCATAACCATGTGATGCTCACGCTATCAGTACAGGATGCTGACCTTTAACCCAAGTTCTGTTTCTTTGGATACTGAAGAATCTGTTCTACCTCAGGGTGGTTAGGTAATATTAGCTCCAATAGCCATAGGTTTTCTTTAGGAATCAAACGGATCACGGCAACAGTGTTCTTATGATTCCCTATCCTTGTTCTTGACTCTGTTAAACCTCTCGTTTCAGCATGGGTTCTACAAATGAGTATTACTCTGTGCAACCAACGTGATCTTAGGAATCCTCCTGAGCATGTTCCCATCTTCAGTTGCTCTCAAGTCTCCATCCGTTGTTTTGGACATCCAAATGCATATGTGTGTTGGAGTCTTCCAATGCATTTGCTCCTGTTTTCCGTCAGAACATTCCACTTTGGAATTTCAGGAGAAACAAACTCCAGTACCTCGTTCATTTCTAAAACCAGGTCAAAGTTTTGTATTTTGCGGATTAAAGAAGTTTCATTAGCTTCTGTTCTGCTCCATCTTCGAGTATCACACTCTTTTATATCAAGAGGTCGTGTTGAGTTTCATGGCCTTATTGATGAAGTGATGCTCTTACAATTCTCCACTCCCCCATCCTCCAAGCTGAAATGCTCGAGAAGGTTGGGTGTGTGTGTCGATGTGTGCATCAGATATTCTGAGCAATTCGTATTGCTTTGAAAATCTAAGAAAACATCTATATCCTTCTTAGCACTATTGGTTACCCGGTCTCAACTTAAAGTTGACTGTGTTACCAATTCCGTTCATTCTGGTGCACATTCTTGGTCAAGGAGTTAGGTTCATACCAAAGCTCTCATGTTCATATCAGTTGCTTTGAAAAGCAAGATCCCTTTCAAACTTCGAGACATAAGGTAGGTTGTGATATTCTGGTTGTCTTTCTAGAAGTATCACCAGGTTTTACCTGACTGTGATGTCTACATAAGGGGTATTTGAACTACTCCTTTCTCCAAGAAACTTCGTTGGATACCCTGGACTAGTTGGTTGAGCTTAAACAACAACTTGGAGAGTTGAAAGGCAAAAGCTCCTCCTAACTTGATCTTTCGTTAAGGGATGTCTAGTTTCCTTTGTGTTGATGAAGGATAGTATCTCACTCATGGATATGCTACCATCCTACCTTGATTTGATTTGGGCTATTGTCAAATCAGGTTCAGATTCAAGGGCTATCTTTATGGTGTTTTCCTTCATGGTGTTTCACCCAAGTACACCTTCATATCCTTTTGTCCGACCAATATTCTGCCTTGTTCATATATCATATGAGTTCCTCTTCTTGGAGTGTTTTGATAAGTGTGTTGTCGAGCCCATGGATGACATTCCTATTTCTCCCAAGTTGCAAGAGGTTCATGCTGAACACTTGGCACTAATGTTGGAAACTTTCGAGAACCATCTTTGTTTCATTACGAAGATTGTGTTCTGCATGTTTGAAGTGACTTTCTCGGGTTTGTGTGCTTATGGTGAAAATTGTCGTCGTGGATCGGAGTAGAGTTTTCTTGTTCCCTCGGGAATAATTCCAAGTCAGTCATGCCTGTGTGGACTATTCTAGATATGGATGGTTGATACCTCTATCACCTGAAGAAGTTGGTATCCACACCAAGCCACTGACTGATTGTTCGTAAAAGAGAAGAAGTCCAAGAACTTCGTGATCTTTGTTACCATCTTTCCAACAATGACTCGGATGTGTTTCGTTGCAAGTAAACCATGTAGGTGCAACCGTCTTTCACAAGTTGCCAACACATGAGTTCTGCAATCTCGCTCATCTTCTCGAGCTTGACATCGTAGTCCATATCTTGAGAATCTAGTAAGTGTGTCCCGTTGGTAACCGGTGCAAGCTCTTCGATCAAACACATTGAGTCTGAGTTATCTATCCACTAACCATATCTGAATCTCAAGCATGGTTGGTGTTTCCTCAAGTGTATCGACTTAGGTCCTTTTAGAATCCAGCATGGTTGATGTTGTGGTTGACACAATTAGCCGGAAGGCCTAATGTCATATCTCTTTGAAATCCGCAAGAACAACCACTCTCTGTGAGAATTCTTGTGTGGCTTTTTTTCAACAAGTTTTCCTCACCGTTCTTTTGACCGAAGGTTAACTTCCACTTGATGACCTATTGAAGGTTTATGTAAGCTGGATATGGGTGTCGGGAACGCCAAGAAGACCTTGGAACTTACCATCTCCAATGTCTCTCTACCAATCTCCCAAATCTTTGTTCTCGTGAAAACAAGTTCATTATGAGAACCATCTCGTAGTGTTTTGTAACCACCATTGATCAGTTTCCTTTTTCAAGTTGTTTGTACTTGAAGTTCCGTTCATCTCACATACTGTGTGAATTTGCCAGTCACTTCAGCCATGGGATCTTAACCATATGGTAAACGTATTGCTACGTCAAATCCACAATAGGAAAAGATTCCTTACTCTTTCCGGTATTCTAATCCCCGTTGGTTAACCATTCTTATGGTGTGACCAAGAAATTCCTCCTTAATTACGGTGTTCCAACATCTTTTGGTTACTCCTCCTCTGCCGTGAAGTAACATCCCGATCCCTGATAAGGATTTCAAGAAAATTGTTACGGAATGGTCGAAATTCCCTTCATCTTTCGTGTCCACTCCTAAGAGTGAACATGATCTTGTATCAAATTCTCTCTGACGATTACAGTGTTTTCTCGTCTTTTCCCTTGTCGGTGGATATTATGTTTTGGTATCCAACACAAACCTTTCTATCTTGGTATTCTGTTTGAAGAAACCTCTATGTCACAAGTTGTTCAACCTTTCTTTTCCAAAAGGATTTAAAGTCTTGTGCAAAGCTCATATTCTAAATCCTTTCGAGAACCATCGTCCATAAACTTGAAACCTTCTCTTATTTCACTCCGTTACCTTGATGTGTTTCATGCTTGTTAACTCAACAGTTCTTTATGAACATTCCTGTCATGAGTTACCCATGAGATACTCGATCTTCGTGAAGATCAGTTCCTAAGAGTTTTCCCTCTTACCTAAGGTGTATCCGTTCAATACTTCACGATACTGCGGATCAACCTCTTCGAGAAAAGAACCGTAAGGTTCAAGAAGATCGTGCAAAACCGGTGTTCCTTCTTTCTTCTCCTTCGGGAATCTCGGGACGAGATTCTTGTAAGGGGGGTAGATTTGTAACATCCCCAAATTTGCTAATTAGGGTGTGCGGTGTTGTGTTCATCTCATACATGCATGAAAACAAAATTTTGAACCATGTTGAAACAATTTAAGTTGTTAATTTAAATGGTTTGAGAAAATACCACAAATAGTACTTAAAGTGGGTTCCAAAATCTTGTATTGAAAAAATATTTCAAATACACCAAAGAAACACATGGTTTTGTTGGAAATTTTATGAGGTTTCCAAAAACTATATTTGCCAAATTTTGTTCTTGCAAAAAGGCCCTGAAAACATGGGTTTATGTCTGTTTTTTTAAAGAAAAGGGCTCGTGTGTACAATTTCCAAACCCAGGGGGTTTTGGGGAAAATCCCCTTTGTCTTCTACCTCCGGACAGCAGGAGCAGCCGCGTGTCGACGCCGCCTCTGCCCTTTGCCACCTCCTGCCTGGATGTGTGCCGCTGTGGATGTCCACCTCGATGCCGTGCTCTTTCACCCCTCCCCCCACTCGCTCGCTATGATCTCTCTCTTTGTACGTGAACGTGAAACCCTAACCACTGTCCCGTCGGCCGCCGCTCCTCCCGCCGTCTCCGGCCACGCCGCGACGAGCGGAGACCACCTACGGCTCCGCCTTGGCCTCCTCTTTCTCCTACCCCAAACCCCGTGAGCAGGGATGGCCGAAATCGGCCACGCCATCGCCTTCTTCCTCACGACCGGCCGCCGGCGGACGAGCTTGACTCCGGCCGCCCCTGCCCCATCCGACCATCCCACGAGCTCCACAACACCTTGGTGAGGCTCCCCATCCCCTCCAATCACTTCCTCCCCCTCTGAATCGCCCCACCGCCGTGCTTCCGTGGCCGCCGCCGCGCCATTGCTCGCCGGCGTTGCTCCGGTGACCATATGGTCTGTCCGCCGCCACCGTCCAGTTCCCCGAGGTCTCCTCTACCTCGTGAGCCATTTCTATTCGTCGAATTTGCGACCGATCGATCAATTTCATGCTCACAGAGAACATCCTCTCTGTGTGATGTCACAGTGAGGTCACGGTGACGTCATAATTCTTGTTTCCTTATTTTCGAGAAAATGTTTAATAATTACAGAAAATGAGAAATATTTGTAAAATCAATAAATAATGTTTTACAATTCAGAAAAATATAAATAAGGTACTAAAATGTTCATAAAAATGTAACCTATCTGAATATGTCCCTTTCATACATGTTTGACAAAGTTGAATTTTGAACATTATTTAATGTTGTTTAATTCATTTAAAATAGAGAAAATAAGTTTTTAATCAATAAAATTAGAAAATTAAAAGTTATATACCAAAATGCTCAAAATGACAAATTTAACCTAGTTATGATGTTTTTAAACCCATTTGAGCAATTAAAATGGTACACCCTCTCAGAATCGCCCGAAAACCCCTCCGGGGTCCACTTCGGGCTAATTTCAGAAAAACTGCCTAATTGCCATACGAACCCTAGCAACCCAACGAACATGTCTAGGGCTTTATTTCATTGCAATAACTTGCTCATGCATACATATTGCGCATTGCATCGATGCCATGGTTGATTGTTCTTCTTGTTTCGGTGTTTATTCCCCCTCGGTAGAACGTGACTCCGAAGAGAAGGCCAATAATTCCATGACGAATACTTGATCCTAACCGACAAGTCAAGCACTTACCCGAGAAGACATTCTATTGGTTTTCTTATAACCAAGGCAAGCATAACCTCTTATCTGCTCATATATGATTTCAAAGTGATTTGAATCTCGTACTTTGCACTCGGTTCCAAACTATTTGATGTCAGTAGATAGAGTTCTCCTATATACTGCATAACCTAGATATCCTGATCCACTGCTCCTAGCAGCTATAGGTTTGTTTGTGCGCGCTCCGCTAAACCTGTGAGTCTTGCTTAGCCATGCCTAGTTGTGATCTGATCCATCTGGTTGATGAATCTGGTCAATGCGTGAATCTACAATGTCAGGTGGTTATGATTTGAATTATCTTTGATAACTTGACTAATCACGGCATGGATGTGAGGCCACAATGGGTTGTGGCGTTTTGTCCTGTTCATGCCCCTAGGAGCGAGTTCTCGCCTTCGAGCCAAGACTGAGCGTACAGCCACACGTGGGCCGATGAACCCCGCCCGGCTAACTAACTTGTTTAACCTTATCCATGAGCCACGTAGTTTGAGATTTCCATCTGCGTGTGAGTCGGAAAATGTTTTGGAGAAAATTAGGTCGTGACCGGGACAAATGATGGACGTACACGGATCTTGTTCCCGACTCACAGAACAGGTGCCGTCAGGAGGTGGCCAACTCCCTGTTGACGGGGTGGCCCTGTTTGGGTTGACTCATGGATATGGTTCGACAAGGTAAAGGCCGGGAATCGACCACCCTCTGCCGGCACTTCCCGGACTAGTGCCAACCCGGTGGCACTAAGAGTCGGTTGGTACGTGTGGGTAAAGTTGTACACCCCTGCAGGGTTAAATCTTTTCGAAAAGCCGTGTCTGCTGTTAAAGACGACTTGGTGACGGATTCTATGATCATAGATAACTTGAACGGAATGTCTAAAACTTGTTGATAACGATTGAAAGGATGCCTCCTCGGAGATGCCGAGAGGGGTTACCTTGTAGCATGAGATAGTGTGGAACAACTGGAGGAGGTGATCTTTGAAGCACGAGGTGCTGAAATGGTTTGGTGGATTAAAAGATGATGATCTACAAGAGTTGAGTCCTTTCTCATCTGTTTTGAAAACCCTCTACAAGATGTGCTATTCCTTCCTCAACTTGGAAAACAAAGGTGGATTTACGCAAAATAACCTTGATAACTCTTTCTAAAAGAAGCAGATATATAATAGGTTAACTAAGTCTTGTTGAGTACCTCTCGTACTCATGTTTGTTTCAACTTGGTTCAGGTGGAGTTCCTCAGTTCGGTGGTGTTTCAACGTGGACATCGACGAGTAGTTCGGGGTTCCCAGGTAGCAGCCTGGAATCTATGGGCTGGGACGTCGCCTTATGTTGCGGCCTCTTAGGCCTTTTTGGTTCTTGTTGATTAGCAACATAATTTGCCTTCCGTTGTCTGATGTAATGTTGGGTCGTGTTGTAACACCCGGGGGATTTCCCCCCAACTAGAATTGTTTGCTTTTCTTTCTCATGGCATTGCATCACATGCATCAATTGCACCTTGGTTTGCAAACCAATTCAAAAACAAAACAATAATTCAAATCAATCTAAATTTCCAAACAATGCACCTGTGTTTTCAAACTCAAATTGTTTTTCAATAAAAATTGAATTGGAATTAATATTTGCTTGGTTAAATAAATCACCTTTTATTAAAACCCTAATTTGAGTTTCAAATTCAAAGTCAAACCACAAACCAAAATTTGAAATTTTCAAAAAGAAAAACTTGTGCACTTGGGAATTTTCAATGTTCAGTGCAATAAAATCTTTTTCATAATTTTATCACCCCTAAAACCTTCTATTTCTTCCCTATTCTATCTCTACAAAAAAAACAGAAGAAACAAAAAATAAAAAGAAAACCCTAAGCAGGCCAAAACGCTGGGGGAGGCAGGCCCAAAGCCCACCTACAACCCCAGCCCACCTTGACCTTCTCCCTCGTACGGACAGTGAGCACGAGGAGGACATGTCGCTGTCCCCTCCCCCACCATGGATCGCCACCTCCACCTGCTCATCCTCTCTCCCTTAAAGCCCCCCTTTCTCTCCGAACCCTAACCCTTCCCCTCTCCCTCATGCCGCCGCCATCTTCTTTCTTCCCCTCTGTTTCCACCTTTCTGTGAATTTTCTGAACCGAGAAAATAACACCGGAGGATCTCCCCGATGCCCAACGCCACGGTCTCCGTCGAGCCAAACTGGGTACGGGAATGGAACCACCATGGTCCCCTCCATCTCTGCTATGAAGATCGGGTGCCGACGTTTCCCGGAACGTCACCAACGGGATCATCTTCCTCCTCCGTCCACAAGCACGCCATTGCCACGGTCGCCGTCGTCTTCCCGCCTCCGTTCGTCCCCGAGCCTTAGGCTGCAGCCGCAACCTCGCAGTGAGCACCCTGTCTGATTCCCGCCTTCTCCCCTCTCCATTCTTTCTATATTTGTCGCTGCCATCCGCTCCGTTCCCTTGTCAGCCATGGACGACCTGAAACTAGTTTTGTGTACGTACGTGTGGTTGCTGCACGTCCTCTGCCATCTCACCCTCGCTGCACAACACCGCTTCCTAGACCCATCACCCCCCGTTGATATGTTGCACGCACACCATCTCTCGTGCGAAGTAACCAGGAGGAAGGAGGGCTCGCTGGAAATTCGTCACCGTCGTTTTTCTGTCCGCCGTAGTTGTTCTGTCTGCAGATTCAAAGTTCAGTTAACGTCGTTGTTACTGTTTATTAAAAATCAGGTCCCTCATCCATCACAACCATCAGTCCAGCCCAGTGGCTATGCACCCACCACCGCACCAGGTGCTACCCAGGTTCGATCCCCCTCTTGGCCGAATATGGCCAGCCTTTTTTTCAGATTTCCGCGTGAGGCCTGGTCCCACCAGTCATGGACTCTGGAGGCCACTGTGGCTCACCCCCGCCTCGTTGGCGCCCGCGTGGCCACGGGCCCGCGCGGCAGCCTCTCTGGCTCGGGTGCGCTGCGGTGAGATTTGACCAGATCCAGATTTGGATCTGAGTTTTGCACCCAGGCCCCTGCCTCTCTGCTGTTTTGTACCAAAGCCCCTCCACACACTGTTTCCATCACAATCAAGCCCCTGCAATTTTCAGAAACAACCCCCAAATTCAAATGCCCATAACAAATTCATTTAAACTCCAATTTTGAAAAGTAAAATATGTTTTTCATTCCAAATTTCTTGTACTTTTCAAATATGCAATTTGTTCACTGTTTTTCCTAATTAAAATTGGAGTAATAATTCAATACTTTAATCACACCTTTTAAATTGCAAAATTCATAACTTGGGCAATTCAAATCCAATTCCAACATGTAAAATATGTTTCCATGCAAAATTGAACAAGCTTTCCAAATATAAACTTTGTTCCCTGTTTTGGACATTTAAAATTGCTGCACTAATTCAATTCATTAAAATTATTCATTTAAATTGCCAAATTCATAACTTGCTCATTTTAAATCCAAATTCAACAAATGAAATATGTATTCCATCTAAAATTTTGTGTTCTTTCCAAATATAAATTTTGTTATCTGTTTTGAACATTTAAAATTGGTGAAAACAACAAATGTTTGTTTAAATCATTTAAAATGCCAAAGTTCATAACTTAATAAATAAAATTCCAAACCTGGTAAACAACATATCAAACTGAAGCTATTGGTGTTTTCTTATTGTTTTCATTATCCATGCATCATTCTAATCAACTTTCACATGATGGTTATTTGTAGATCATTTAATTCAACATTAATTCATGGGCTTTTCCATATGCTATCCAAATTGCATATGGGCCCATTTAAATATGTTTACCATGTCAACTGGTTTACTTTGATGCATCAATTAATTGTCATGCATATAAAATAGGATCATGCTAGATCTTTTGCCGTAAAAGTAATTGTTGCATCCGGTGTTTGTTCTAGTTCATTGCTTCTTCACGGATAGGACGTTGAGATGATGTGAGCATCGACAAGTTCTGCGGATGTACCTCTACTTGCTGGATTCCAGGCAAGTATACTCACTTGCTACCTATGGCTGCCTTTCATCACTTGTTACCGATTCTTCCCGTTGCCTTTATTCTAGCCTTATGATTCGATGCTTGTGTCTCGATCCTATCATATGTTTACCTTGCAACAATGATATAGCCTTCCTTCCACTTCCTATTAACTGTTGTTTGTTTACCCTGTTGGCCCTTGTGTCGTAGTTGCATGCTTAGTGTTCTTTGCGCTCAAGTCTTGTTGTCCGTCTTATCACCTGTTTAGTTTGATAGTTGGGTTTCAGTTCAATCAACAACATGTTAATGTTTTGGGTAATAATAATTTGATGATAAGGCACCGGCAGGAGGCCCGACGTGGTTTTGAGGCCTGCTAGTGTCGATCTTAATTAGGAAAAGGGTCTTGTCCTCCGATCCATGATGAGCGCGCTAACCGCATGTGGGAAGCGAGTATGGGCGCCCCCCCGCAACTTTGATTCGATTCGCATCTCGTCCAAATCGCCTCATTTAGTTCGGGTTTTCCATTTGCCGCATGCATATGCAGGTGCGAACCCTTGGCGCCAGGGTGGAACTTTTGTAGTCGGCATTTAGGGAGACACGTTCTTAGAGTGCTATGAGGGTCCCCTTTTCTTCGTGGGGCTTGATTAGCCGTGCGCTCAATTGCACAGGGTTCTTTGGGCTTGATGCGAAGAAGAGTTGGGTTGTGTTGAGTGCCTCGCTTGCTGGAAGGGCCTTTCCATCTGGCGGGTCATTCTTACGTGTACGGCTGAATTGGTGCATCCCTGCAGGGTTAATCTTCTCGAGAAGCCGTGTTGTCCGCGGTTACGGATGACTTGGTGAAAGTGCTGGCTAACAAGTACTCAGACAACTTACACTTAACGATGATAACTTGACTAGTAATATAGATTACCTCCACCATAAAAATGAATGTCACCTTAATCAACAGTGTGAGTTTCCTTGGGTTGGTTCCTTAGTGGGGGTAACACTGGATGGGTATTGTTTGGTGAGTAGTTATAGTTGGTTTTGTCGCGCTATCTTATCCCTTTCTTTTAGCCGGATGTTGTAGCGCGTCTCTGTAGTTAGTTAGTGCAGCCTGCTGCCGCTTCTTTGCAATGATCCCTTCCTTCCGTTCTACCCAAAGTATTTGTATCTTGTGATGATTGGTTACGCTGGTGTCTTGTGAGTATGGTTTATCCACTTGCCAGTACTTAATAGTACTGACCCACGAATCCATTTCGTGGCTGCATATTCCACATTGCAGTTAACAGGTTTGAAGTCTGACGATGTTAGCTTGGGAATCCCTCCGGCTTGGCCTGGGTAGGGATTGGACGCCATCGGTTATCTTCAGGACTCTTAGTCCAATTTGTATCTTGTTCGTAGTCGTACACTATGTTGTTTCTTCCGCTGTTATTTGGATCTTTGTATGGTATCAGTTGTATCCTTGACTCGTTTGAGTCGTCTTGTATATATCTTTTCTGTTGTTGTTGCGGAATATTCGTGAACTGTTGTAATGTTATCACAAGTGGCAACCTGGAATCGGTTATTATGTGGATTTTGGCGGAAATGCTGAAATCTGCATAGTGTCCGATCTCGGGTCGTCACACGTGTGACCTCTGTTTGTAAGCTATACTCTAGTAACACATGTTTAATACAATTTCAATGTCTAGAGTGTTGCTTTGATCGGTTGTTGGTTTCGAGCTCATTGTTATACAGTTTTGGCTATGCCTGCATAGTTGTCGCAGTCGAGGGGTTGTGGAGCCGATGATCCATGTCCGAGCCCGCCTGTCGATGTGATCGGCCTGGGGCGAGGTAACCCCAGTAACCCTCGATTGTTGTTGCACTTTCTGGACACATAGCATCTCTGTATAGCTTTGGTCCCGTTTCCTTCAGTTTCATTCCATTCGTGGACGCTTTGATATGCATAGTTGGTTATGACTAGCATGGATACAAGGAGTAGTAGACTGGGGATCCGGACTACGTGCCGATGAATCCAGTCTGCCTGCCGTTGTTTGTTGCGGCCGGGGTTGGTAACCCTGAAGCCCTTGTGAGTCCATGGCTAGGAGCACATAATAGTATGTATATCTTTGGGTCCAGGGGTCTGACAATAATACCTCCAAAAGTGCGTCCCTTAGAAGAATTATTATCAAAATGCCTAGCAATTTGCGCACCAATGCTAAAATAATAATTATTTTCTACAACAGCTAGCATGATGTCAAGATCAAGACTAGCAGTAGTACTAGTGTTTTCTTTAGCAAGGATACCTTTAGAGAGATAATACGTGAAGTACCTGACCGTCGGGTGTTGAATACAAGAGACCTTATTATATTGTTTACTCTTCTTGTGTTGACTACATAGCCTCAAATATAAATCCTGGAGTTTAGTTTGATTTGATATCGTCCCATGGTACCCTTGCTTTGTTACTCCAATAGTTCTGCAAAAGACGTCAAGAGACATACTTCTCTTTCTATTATAAATAAAAAATTCTACCTATGGGCTATCACCATCATAGAACTTAAAAGTTTGCATGAATATGTAAGTGAGCCGTTTATATTGGCCCACTTCTATTATCGTGAAATCCCGCAAACCTGCATTAGAAAAAAGTGCATATAACGTTTTTAAAATGCCCAAGGCTGATAGAAGATCATCACAAGGATATGAAGATTCTTGAACATCCTCCATTCCATTAAATTTTAGCAAGCTTAAATCTGCAATGTCTTCCTCAGGGGGTGGTGCTTCATTTGGTGTGCTCTTGAAAGTTTTACTAAGACAACCCCTTGCTTTCCTCATACTCCTATTCTGAAATTTTTAGCAAGTCTAATAAAAGTTATTTACAAGGAGAAATATTATAGGAAACCACTCTAGCAACCTTAGGGGAACTAAAACATGTATCAAAATAATTTAAATCATCTCAAAACAAGCATGCTAGCTCAAATAACTAGTCACCTAGTGCAGAAAAATACTCAAGATATACAACACCAATAAAAATTCTACAAGTATAGCCGGAGGAGTGACATACCGGAGAGGAGATGTATCAAATTTAAGCACAAATTAGAGGCTAAATAAGTAGATCAAAGAAATTCGAGGAAGAACACCATGAGCTTGAATTGTTTTTTGGAGCAATGGAGTTTCTCGGGAGAGAGAAAGAGTGGAGGAGCATACACTTAAGTGGTGGGGCCCCAGGGGCCTCCTGGGTGCAGCCTATGGGGTGGTCGTGGCCACCACCCTCTTGGGTGAATGGTAGGTCCCCCCGGGTTTCCCCGGGTGCCACACCGCCCCTTCTTTTGCATAAAAATTTAATATAATTTTTCTGGAATTTTTCGCGAAATTTTATTTTTTGAGCAATTTCAAAATTTCAATGAATGATTATAACACAAAAAAAATGTTTGCAAAGTGATGGAAAACAAAACCCGAACTAATTCTACAGGAGTTCCAAGACATGCTACTATGCACATAACAAGTGGAAACAAGGTGAAAAGAAAGGAAAAGAAAATGGGCGGGGTGGAAAACAAGTGGGAACAGAGGAAACGAAAGTGAAGAAGTGGAAAACAAAAAGGAAACAAGAGAAAACAATGGAGAACAAGGAGGTAACACAGGAAAACAAATGGAAAACAAGGTGAAAACATAGTGTCATTCATTCAAAATCATTTTTTAACAAGGTTGATCAAGTCTTATCAACAAACCAGTTTTATATGAAATAAATCTTTGCACATCACTAAAACAATTATGTTACCTCAATTTTGATAGATATAGTCGCAATCATAATAGCTTCGTATTATTTTTGTAGAACTAGAATGGGACAACATAATTCTCCAATCTTGATGGTCTCAATATTTTCATTTGAGTTTAGACCATATTTCTTATCAATCTTCTTTGGAAAATAAACAATATGCTCTTTATCATTGACATTAAAACCTACCTTTCCTTTTTTTACAATCAATAATAGCCCCCACAGTATTAAGAAAAGGTCTCCCAAGAATAATAGACATATTTTCATCCTCAGGCATTTCCAACACAACATAGTCAGTTAATATTAAACAATTAGCAACCTGGATAGGTACATCTTCACAAATGCCAATAGGAATAGCAGTAGATTTATCATCCATTTGCAAAGAGTTGTCAGTGGGAATCAATTTATCCAAATAGATCCTCTTATATATATATATATATATATATATAGAGAGAGAGAGAGAGAGAGAGGCATAACACTAACTCCAGCACCAAGATCACATAAAGCAGTTCTTACATAATTATTTTTGATAGAGAAAGGAATGGTAGGAATACCTGGGTCTCCAAGCGTCTTACGAATTTTTCCATTGAAGGAATAATTAGCAAGCATGGTGGAAATTTCCTCATTAGGAATTTCCTCTTATTTGTAACAATATCTTTTACATACTTGGAATAAGGAGGCAACTTAATAGCATCAATCAAAGGAATTTGCAAGAAGAGAGGTTTCATCCACTCGTAAAATTTATTATAATGTTCTTCTTCTTTTCCTTTGAGAGACTTACGAGGAAAAGGCATAGGTTTTCACACCCAAGTCTCTCTTTCTTTACCATGCTTCCTAGCAATAAAACCTTCTTTATCATAATTTTTATACTTAGAAGGGATCTCAGGTTCTACTTAACTTTCTTCCTTGTTGGAAGCCTCATTTTTATCATTGTCATTATCATTATGATGTTCATTACCACTCCTAGTTTAAACATCAGAGATAGATAAACTATTGGGATCTTTATCAGGTTCTTTACTAGCATCATTACTAATATTATTAGCCTCTCTAATTATTTTATGTTTCTTCTTCTTTTTCTTTTTAGGAGAGCTAATGACATTTTCATCTAGCATTTGAGAGTCTTATTTAAGCCTTTTGGGTGTCATTCAGGATAAAGAGGATCCTGAGTGAAAGCACCACATCTAGTTTTAACACTACAAGCTTGTTCTTTAATTTGACCAGACATTTCAGCAAATAAATCTTTTTGCACTTTAGTAAGTTGCTATAACCGAGTATGAATAATTTCAAAGTGTTTAACAGGACCTTTAACATCATTAACAGTTCTTCCTAAAGTAGCATGCAAGTGTTTGATACAAAGAGAATTCTCATTCAATTGACTTTGCACTTGTGCAATAAAATGAGTCTGTTTAACAATAAAATCATCAAATTCATCTAAGCATTGTTCAGGAGGTTTATCATAAAGAATATCACTAGCATTAATTTTCTAAAGATAATGTACCTCTACCCATAGGAGGGTGAGTGGTAGGCTCACATAGAGTTTCAATTGGAGGCAAATTCTTCACATCTTCAGATTTAATACTCTTCTCTTTAATAGATTTCTTTGCTCCTTGCATTTCTTTAGGATTAAGGAAAAGAACTCCTCTTTTCTTGGGTGTAGGAAATGGTGTGGGTGCAGTAATATCCCAATCATCATGGTTCTTAGCTATATTACCCAATAATTCTTCAGCTTTTTCCATAGTTCTTTCCCTGAAAATACAACCAACACAACTATCTAGGTATGTCCTAGATTTAGTGGTTAGTACATTATAAAGTATATCAATAATTTCATTCTTAGGTATCCTATGATCAGGTCTACCATTGAGAGTGGCACAAAACCTCCCCCAAGCTTTAGGAAGTTTCTCATCCTCCAATTGCTTGAAGTTAAAAATCTTTTCTAAAGCAACATGTTGCATATGAGCAGGAAAATATTTATCGCAAAAGACACAAGTCAAACATTGGGGAGTCTTAATGAAACCATAATGCAAATTATCATACCACAATTCAGCATCCCCTTTTAATGAGAAAGGGAACAACTTAATAGCATAATACCCTCTTATCAAATCTTCACCAGAAACAACATGCCAATCTCAAACAATTTAGTCAAGTGGCATATGGCATCATTATTTCCTGTACCATCAAAGGGTTCAGTTTAAACCATAAGAATAAGTGAAAGATCAATAGAGAAATCAAACTTCTCATCTCTAATGTCCATAGGAGATTTAGCAAATTCGGGATCAGGAGAAAACTTGTTTTTCATGGAATTTTTTGCAAGCAGCTTCTTAAAAGTCTCAGGATTAGGAGCAATTTCATAACTCATATGTTCTTTAAATAAGTCATCATCAAGTGTATAAGTTTCCTCTAAACAATCACTCCAATGATTATCATGTCGTTCAGGTTATTGTTCAAGAGTAGATAACAATTTATCAAAAAATCCAGCATGCTCAATTTCTTTAGCTCTAGCAATTTTTGTGTCTAAAAAGGAACCTAGAGAAATAGAGTTATCAAGCACAGTAGAAGCATCATCAAATTCATCAGACATAGTCTCAGACGAAGCATTAATAACACACGAAGGATGCCAAGGAGTAGCAAGCTTACTCAAAAAAGAAGGTGAATCAAGTGCAACAGCGGTGTTCAGAGTTGTACCTTTCCTTGTAGTGGAAGGTAATATAGGAACCTTGGATCAATAGTCTTTCCCATGATAGATAATAAATCATAGCAAACAATATAATTCTCAAGTGAGCTTACAAATAAAGCCGCGCTCCCCGGCAACGGCGCCAGAAAATAGTCTTGATAACCCACAAGTGTAGGGGACCGCAACAGTCTTTGAGGGTAAATTGTCGCACCCCGACTTCTAGGGGATACTCACCGTACGAACTGGATAGCAGATGCTTGGATTATGGGGCATAACTGCTCCCACGTCCCAGCTTCCTGGTAGGCCTGCGCTTATGCGCGACAACACAAGCCCTGCTATTCCATCGTCGATGTAAACTATCCACTAGAGATCAAAGGCACTTCCGTCGACGTACTTCAACCATACACACATGGTACGTCAACGGCGTTTAACAAGTGATATCACAACAGATCTCTACGACACAAAAGATTGAAATAAGTTGCAAATGGCTCTCATTAGAGCAGAGATAGCAAATACAATCATTCAGAGGGCACATGCCCCAACAATTCATCATTACATCACAGCGGAAGCATTCAACATGTCTGAGTACAGACAAGAACCAAATAGGCCTAAGAGGCCGGAAACAAACAGACGGAGCCCATCCACGAAGTCTCGGATCCTGCCCGGGTCCGCTATCTACTCGTCAGCAGTCTCGTCAAACTTCACGTAGTTGCCACCATGTAGATCCTCGGAACGTCGTCTGCGTAAACCACAGCCCCAAAGGGGTCAGTACATAAACGTACTGGCAAGCAAGACTCACAGTTCACCAAAGTGTAACCCGTCAACACCAAGCACAGATGCCTTGGGTTCAACGGAAGAGAGGGGATATAAAAGATGCTGCAACTGGCTGCGCTAACCAACTACAGAGATTCTACCACTTCCGGCTAACAGAAAGGAGATAAGATCGAGGATTGTAACCAACTGAAAGATAACGTCAAACAAACCCATCCTGGATCTCACCCCTTATCCAAAGAAGCAATCCGAGGATAACTCACACCGTTGTAATAAAGGTGAATCAAGTTATTGTGTCATCAACCTATTACTAGTCAGGTTATTAATCATTGGGTGTAACACGTTTGTTCATTATGTTTAAGTTGTCCTGAGTACTTGTTAGCCAGTACTTTCACCAAGTAATCCATAACCGCGGAAAACACGGCTTCTCGAGAAGATTATCCCTGCAGGGTTGCACCAATTTGGCCGTACACTCAAGAATAACCCGCCAGATGGAAATGCACTTCCACCAAGCGGGGTACTCTACACAACCAACCATTCTTCGCATCAAGCCCAAAGAACCTTGGGCGCACGGCTAATCGAGCCCAGAAGAAAATGGACCCTCATAGCACTCTAAGAACGTGTCCCCCTATATGCCGACTACAAAAGTTCCACCCTGGCCTGGGCTCGCAAAAACATGCATGCGGCAAATGGAAAACACGAACTAAATGAGGCGATTTGGACGAGATGCGAATCAGGTCAAGTTGAGGGGGGCGCCCATACTCGCTTCCCAAATGCGGGTGGTGCGCTCATCATGGATCAGTAGACAAGACCCTTTTCCTATTAGGGTCGACACTAGCAGGCTCCAAAACCTCTCATGGGCCTCCTGCCGGTGCCTTATCATCAAGTTTATTATTAATAGTAACATTAGCATGATTGATTGATTAAACATCGAGCCCCCACAACGTAATAGGAATAGTGACAGAAAGTAACGGGTAACAGACTCGAGCAAAAGCAACCTAAGCATGCTAGATAATACTAAGGCAACAAGCAAGGGGTTTTAGGTATGGAGGTGAGGCAATATCAAGGTTAAGGGATTCATGTGATGGGTTCGCAACAGAAACAACTACTACTAAGGCTTAGCAGAAAAGAACAACGGAAAGTATCGGTAACCAATGTTGAAAGGAACACAGTGGTTCATGTGAGTGATAACTTGCCTGCAAAACCCAGTAGCCTGGTACTGAGTTAACTCCTTAGAAGGGGTGTCGTAAGTATCGTCGGTCTCAACGTCGTCGTATATCCGGGAAGAAGCAAACAAACAATGCAGAAAGATAAACAATCAATATCATGGCAAAGGTGCACAAACATGGGATGATGCATGTCATGTTAATAGATGCATCAAAGTAAACTACTTAACAACATAACACAATTTAATTGGACCCATATGCAAGGTGAATTGCATATGGATGCAAATTGTTTAGGTTGAAGCAATGATCTACATTGGATTAACAAGTGTAAGTAGTTAAACATGATGCATGCATGATGATAACAGCAAAATAACAACAAATAACAGTGATAGATGCAAAGGAAAAAGGAATAGAACAAGTTTTGGAAATCATTGATTAAGTTTGGAATGTTTGGTTACTTAAACATGTCACACAAGTAATTGTTGTTTTCAACAAGTTAAAGTGTTCAAAACAAATAACAAAGTTTATATTTGATAAGAACACACAATTTTAGGTGGATTGCATGTTTCACTTGTTGAAAAAGGATTTCAAATGATTTATTTATGAATTAAACAAGTTTAAGCAAGAATTAAATGAATTTAATTCAAACATGAACTTATTTGAATTTTTATTTGTTCAAAGCATTAAACCAAAATCATATTTGAAAAGTTTATACTTTTAGGGTTGGAAAACATATTTTATATGTTCCAAAAGAATTTGTTTTGATCAAGTGATAAATTTAACAATATTAAATGATTTAAACAAGGTTTAAATCATTTAACCAATTTTAATTATTCAAAACATGAAACAAATTTTATATTTGGAAATAGGGTTTAATTTTGCATGGAAAACATATTTCATTTGTTGAAATTGGATTTAAAATGAGCAAGTTATTATTTTGGCAATTTTAAATGCAATAAACAAGAAACAGTTGTTTTCAGCAATTTAAATTATTCAAAACAGCAAACAAAATTTATATTTGGAAAGTACATGAAAAATTGATTGGAAAACATATTTGGTTTGTGAAATTTGGAATTTTTATGCTCAAGTTATGAATTTTGCAATTTTAAGTGAATTTGACAAGTTTTCAAATATTGCACCAATTTAAAATATTCAAAACAGTAAACAAATTTTATATTTGGATAGATCATTTAATTTGGTATTGAAAACATATCTAAAATGTTGGATTTTGAGCTAAAATGAATTATTTATGCAATTTCCAAGATTTGGGGTGAATCTGCCATTTTTAGTGAAACAGGGACTTGGAAATTATTTTTTACAGGGACTAGAAATAAGTGCCAGGGGCCTAGCTGTGAATACCAGAAAGTTCTGTGATCAAAATATTGGAAAATAAAAAGTTTGGGTTTTTGGGGTGCAGGGGGATCGAACCCTGCACCTCCTGATGCGCTCAAGGGAACCAAACCATTGGGATAGCTGCGGCTTTTGTGATGGAAAGGGGGGTACGGGGGGGTATGTGTTGCTGCTTCGGGTGGTTTCTGAATCCTAACTGAATCGAACAGGTCTGCACCTGTACCACGATCGATCATGTCCATGCGACAGAGAGAAAAACAGCCATGGGCAGGGGCGCTCGCCGGAGATGCCGGGTGGCCGTGGGGTAGGGCGGTGCTGGTGGTGCGGCGGAGGGAGGAGAGGGCGAGGGAAGGCAGGGGACAGGAGGAGATCGATCCTCACCTTGAGGATCGGAGGGAGCAGTGGTGCGGTTGGGTCGATGCAGGCAGTGGCAACGCCGGCGATGGAGGCCACGGCGCCGGCGACACGGTGCATATCCGGCGGTGAGGCCTTCACCGAACTTGGAGAGGGGAGGGTGCCGGTTCCATTTTCCTCCTTAGATGCACCTCGAGGAGGCCAGGGCGAGGAATTGGTGGCGGTGGTTCTCTGTTGGGGTTCAGGCTGCAGAGTTGTTCAGTGGTTGTTTCCGGTCATGTACAGAGAGAGGAAGATAGCAGAGGGAGAGATGGCGGCGGGAGAGCTAGGGTTTCTAGGGTTAGGGCCTCGAGGTAGGGTAGATATAGGGGATGAGGTGGTGTACGGCATGGCATCGAGCGAGGGGGAGAAGATCGGGTGGTTCTGCTTCAGTTCGTACAGCTGCTGACGATAGAGGAAGGAGAAAGCGACGTCAGGGGGGTATCGGGCCAGAAAAATTGGTGGGCTGGGCTGGGGGGCTGCTCTCCTCTTCTCTTTGTTATTTATTCTGTTTTATTTTTTTTTGCTGAAAACCAAATTTGGAAGAAATTGATAGATTTTGTTTAGGAAAAATTCCAGTAAATTTAGGTTAGGTTATTTAGGTAATTAGAAATCCATTTCCAAGATTGGTTTACAAAAATTTGACATTTTGAAATATTGTTTGTATTTGAACCCATAATTAAAGAATTTGATATTGATCAACATTATGAAAACAAGGCATTTTAATAGGGTAACCCCTATTGTTTAAGTGATTAAAATTAGTTGGTTGGTTTAAAGATTTGTTATAAACTCAATTTGTTTTATGTTTTGAAGATTTGATTTGAATTTGCAATTAATTGATTGAATTAATTGTTTGATTAAAACCAACAACTTAAGGAGAGATCAACAGGGAAATAAAAGAAAACAATTTGGTTGTTTTTATTTGAAATAACATTTTGGAAATTGTAACATCACAAGGATGAAATAAAGGGTTTGAATTTTGGTTTGAAATTCAAATGGAAACAAAGGAAAACAAATGAAAACAGTTGGAAAACAACTGATAACAGAGGAAAACAAATGGAAAACAAACAAAACAATTGCAATCAACATGATGCCATGATGCAAAACATAAAATAACAGAGAGCAAAACATTCTAAAGGCTATTTTTCAGACTTGGGATGTTACAAAACGCCCCCCCTTGAAGGAATCGCGCCCCGAGATTCCTACTGAGAAAAGAAAAGGTCCGGAAACTTCTTGGAAAGATCCACTTGAGCTGTGACACGTGAAACACGTCGTGCACATTGGATAGACGTCAGGGAATTTGCAAACCACCGGAACATTTCCAAATAAAGGGAGAGGTTTTTGTATTGAGGGTGTATAGCTGAATGGAACTTGATTCATTTGGAGAATAGATTATCTGGCTAGAATGGTGGAACAGAGTTATTGACATCAATGCAACACCAGGAATAATCATCAATGTCAGAATCATCAACATGAGAGTAACGAGGAATATGTGGCCTCTCATTAGAATTGGATTGTTCTTACTTATCTTGGAAGTCAACATTTGAGATCCCGGGGGGTGAACAGAGTTTTGATTGCTTAGTGGAACCAGAATTGGGTTGTATGTTGTGGAAAAGATTGTTGACACAAAGGAAAGTGATGCTCCGGTATGAAATAACACTTTAGTTGGACAAGAGTTTACGAGGAAGTTTTGATTAGACGCCGGTAGAATATTTGAAGTGGAAAACAACAACAAGATTTCAACGGACGTAAAGGATGTTGAGAAGAACAGGATAACGAAGCAACACCGGGAAAACGAGAACAAAACTCCTGAGGTACTACGGAAAAACCCTTCCGGGCTTCTAAAGGATCAATATCTACTGCTTAAGGAATAGAGGATCTGCTTCCGGGGCTTACACGCCTCCGTTCTCAATCGTGAGTAGGCAACATGATAAATCATGTCACAACCACCTCCATTCCTATGATCTAGTAGATATTACCATCCTAGAGAAACCAGAATTCGTGAAATCCTAACTTGAAAGTTTAGATGAGAAGGGAAAACAGCGTTACACTTCCTTACCAGAAAAGGGAGGGAGGGCGGGGAAAAGAAGAAAAAGAACAGAATTCCTACTCTCACGTTTCATTTTTCCTATATAGCTACAAAATAGTTTCTAGACTCAACTGCGACCAGTAAAAAGGGATCCTACAGGCAGACAGGCTCTGATACCATTTGTCGCACCCCGACTTCTAGGGGATACTCACCGTACGAACTGGATAGCAGATGCTTGGATTATGGGGCATAACTGCTCCCACGTCCCAGCTTCCTGGTAGGCCTGCGCTTATGCGCGACAACACAAGCCCTGCTATTCCATCGTCGATGTAAACTATCCACTAGAGATCAAAGGCACTTCCGTCGACGTACTTCAACCATACACACATGGTACGTCAACGGCGTTTAACAAGTGATATCACAACAGATCTCTACGACACAAAAGATTGAAATAAGTTGCAAATGGCTCTCATTAGAGCAGAGATAGCAAATACAATCATTCAGAGGGCACATGCCCCAACAATTCATCATTACATCACAGCGGAAGCATTCAACATGTCTGAGTACAGACAAGAACCAAATAGGCCTAAGAGGCCGGAAACAAACAGACGGAGCCCATCCACGAAGTCTCGGATCCTGCCCGGGTCCGCTATCTACTCGTCAGCAGTCTCGTCAAACTTCACGTAGTTGCCACCATGTAGATCCTCGGAACGTCGTCTGCGTAAACCACAGCCCCAAAGGGGTCAGTACATAAACGTACTGGCAAGCAAGACTCACAGTTCACCAAAGTGTAACCCGTCAACACCAAGCACAGATGCCTTGGGTTCAACGGAAGAGAGGGGATATAAAAGATGCTGCAACTGGCTGCGCTAACCAACTACAGAGATTCTACCACTTCCGGCTAACAGAAAGGAGATAAGATCGAGGATTGTAACCAACTGAAAGATAACGTCAAACAAACCCATCCTGGATCTCGCCCCTTATCCAAAGAAGCAATCCGAGGATAACTCACACCGTTGTAATAAAGGTGAATCAAGTTATTGTGTCATCAACCTATTACTAGTCAGGTTATTAATCATTGGGTGTAACATGTTTGTTCATTATGTTTAAGTTGTCCTGAGTACTTGTTAGCCAGTACTTTCACCAAGTAATCCATAACCGCGGAAAACACGGCTTCTCGAGAAGATTATCCCTGCAGGGTTGCACCAATTTGGCCGTACACTCAAGAATAACCCGCCAGATGGAAATGCACTTCCACCAAGCGGGTTACTCTACACAACCAACCATTCTTCGCATCAAGCCCAAAGAACCTTGGGCGCACGGCTAATCGAGCCCAGAAGAAAATGGACCCTCATAGCACTCTAAGAACGTGTCCCCCTATATGCCGACTACAAAAGTTCCACCCTGGCCTGGGCTCGCAAAAACATGCATGCGGCAAATGGAAAACACGAACTAAATGAGGCGATTTGGACGAGATGCGAATCAGGTCAAGTTGAGGGGGGCGCCCATACTCGCTTCCCAAATGCGGGTAGTGCGCTCATCATGGATCAGTAGACAAGACCCTTTTCCTATTAGGGTCGACACTAGCAGGCTCCAAAACCTCTCATGGGCCTCCTGCCGGTGCCTTATCATCAAGTTTATTATTAATAGTAACATTAGCATGATTGATTGATTAAACATCGAGCCCCCACAACGTAATAGGAATAGTGACAGAAAGTAACGAGTAACAGACTCGAGCAAAAGCAACCTAAGCATGCTAGATAAGACTAAGGCAACAAGCAAGGGGTTTTAGGTATGGAGGTGAGGCAATATCAAGGTTAAGGGATTCATGTGATGGGTTCGCAACAGAAACAACTACTACTAAGGCTTAGCAGAAAAGAACAACGGAAAGTATCGGTAACCAATGTTGAAAGGAACACAGTGGTTCATGTGAGTGATAACTTGCCTGCAAAACCCAGTAGCCTGGTACTGAGTTAACTCCTTAGAAGGGGTGTCGTAAGTATCGTCGGTCTCAACGTCGTCGTATATCCGGGAAGAAGCAAACAAACAATGCAGAAAGATAAACAATCAATATCATGGCAAAGGTGCACAAACATGGGATGATGCATGTCATGTTAATAGATGCATCAAAGTAAACTACTTAACAACATAACACAATTTAATTGGACCCATATGCAAGGTGAATTGCATATGGATGCAAATTGTTTAGGTTGAAGCAATGATCTACATTGGATTAACAAGTGTAAGTAGTTAAACATGATGCATGCATGATGATAACAGCAAAATAACAACAAATAACAGTGATAGATGCAAAGGAAAAAGGAATAGAACAAGTTTTGGAAATCATTGATTAAGTTTGGAATGTTTGGTTACTTAAACATGTCACACAAGTAATTGTTGTTTTCAACAAGTTAAAGTGTTCAAAACAAATAACAAAGTTTATATTTGATAAGAACACACAATTTTAGGTGGATTGCATGTTTCACTTGTTGAAAAAGGATTTCAAATGATTTATTTATGAATTAAACAAGTTTAAGCAAGAATTAAATGAATTTAATTCAAACATGAACTTATTTGAATTTTTATTTGTTCAAAGAATTAAACCAAAATCATATTTGAAAAGTTTATACTTTTAGGGTTGGAAAACATATTTTATATGTTCCAAAAGAATTTGTTTTGATCAAGTGATAAATTTAACAATATTAAATGATTTAAACAAGGTTTAAATCATTTAACCAATTTTAATTATTCAAAACATGAAACAAATTTTATATTTGGAAAGAGGGTTTAATTTTGCATGGAAAACATATTTCATTTGTTGAAATTGGATTTAAAATGAGCAAGTTATTATTTTGGCAATTTTAAATGCAATAAACAAGAAACAGTTGTTTTCAGCAATTTAAATTATTCAAAACAGCAAACAAAATTTATATTTGGAAAGTACATGAAAAATTGATTGGAAAACATATTTGGTTTGTGAAATTTGGAATTTTTATGCTCAAGTTATGAATTTTGCAATTTTAAGTGAATTTGACAAGTTTTCAAATATTGCACCAATTTAAAATATTCAAAACAGTAAACAAATTTTATATTTGGATAGATCATTTAATTTGGTATTGAAAACATATCTAAAATGTTGGATTTTGAGCTAAAATGAATTATTTATGCAATTTCCAAGATTTGGGGTGAATCTGCCATTTTTAGTGAAACAGGGACTTGGAAATTATTTTTTACAGGGACTAGAAATAAGTGCCAGGGGCCTAGCTGTGAATACCAGAAAGTTCTGTGATCAAAATATTGGAAAATAAAAAGTTTGGGTTTTTGGGGTGCAGGGGGATCGAACCCTGCACCTCCTGATGCGCTCAAGGGAACCAAACCATTGGGATAGCTGCGGCTTTTGTGATGGAAAGGGGGGTACGGGGGGGGTATGTGTTGCTGCTTCGGGTGGTTTCTGAATCCTAACTGAATCGAACAGGTCTGCACCTGTACCACGATCGATCATGTCCATGCGACAGAGAGAAAAACAGCCATGGGCAGGGGCGCTCGCCGGAGATGCCGGGTGGCCGTGGGGTAGGGCGGTGCTGGTGGTGCGGCGGAGGGAGGAGAGGGCGAGGGAAGGCAGGGGACAGGAGGAGATCGATCCTCACCTTGAGGATCGGAGGGAGCAGTGGTGCGGTTGGGTCGATGCAGGCAGTGGCAACGCCGGCGATGGAGGCCACGGCGCCGGCGACACGGTGCATATCCGGCGGTGAGGCCTTCACCGAACTTGGAGAGGGGAGGGTGCCGGTTCCATTTTCCTCCTTAGATGCACCTCGAGGAGGCCAGGGCGAGGAATTGGTGGCGGTGGTTCTCTGTTGGGGTTCAGGCTGCAGAGTTGTTCAGTGGTTGTTTCCGGTCATGTACAGAGAGAGGAAGATAGCAGAGGGAGAGATGGCGGCGGGAGAGCTAGGGTTTCTAGGGTTAGGGCCTCGAGGTAGGGTAGATATAGGGGATGAGGTGGTGTACGGCATGGCATCGAGCGAGGGGGAGAAGATCGGGTGGTTCTGCTTCAGTTCGTACAGCTGCTGACAATAGAGGAAGGAGAAAGCGACGTCAGGGGGGTATCGGGCCAGAAAAATTGGTGGGCTGGGCTGGGGGGCTGCTCTCCTCTTCTCTTTGTTATTTATTCTGTTTTATTTTTTTTTTGCTGAAAACCAAATTTGGAAGAAATTGATAGATTTTGTTTAGGAAAAATTCCAGTAAATTTAGGTTAGGTTATTTAGGTAATTAGAAATCCATTTCCAAGATTGGTTTACAAAAATTTGACATTTTGAAATATTGTTTGTATTTGAACCCATAATTAAAGAATTTGATATTGATCAACATTATGAAAACAAGGCATTTTAATAGGGTAACCCCTATTGTTTAAGTGATTAAAATTAGTTGGTTGGTTTAAAGATTTGTTATAAACTCAATTTGTTTTATGTTTTGAAGATTTGATTTGAATTTGCAATTAATTGATTGAATTAATTGTTTGATTAAAACCAACAACTTAAGGAGAGATCAACAGGGAAATAAAAGAAAACAATTTGGTTGTTTTTATTTGAAATAACATTTTGGAAATTGTAACATCACAAGGATGAAATAAAGGGTTTGAATTTTGGTTTGAAATTCAAATGGAAACAAAGGAAAACAAATGAAAACAGTTGGAAAACAACTGATAACAGAGGAAAACAAATGGAAAACAAACAAAACAATTGCAATCAACATGATGCCATGATGCAAAACATAAAATAACAGAGAGCAAAACATTCTAAAGGCTATTTTTCAGACTTGGGATGTTACATAAATATAGCCCAATTTATTGATTCTGCACAAGGGGATCCAAAGAATATTTATAAGACTTAACAATCGAGTTGTCAATTCAATTGCACTAGAAAAGTATCTTTCCTCACACAATTTATTAGTAGTAACAGTGATATAGCAGCAGTAGTAGGAAAACAGTAATAGCAATAGTAACATCGAATGAAAACGGAATAAGTAGTTGTGCTAAAAACACCATAAGCATAGGGATTGATGTACAGGTGTTGCATGAATGAGATCAAGCATTTCATAGGGGTAACAAAGGGTAGCACAAATATATAAGAGATTGTCCAAGTCGCAAACTATCATAGGCATGTTTCTCGAGAATTCTCGTACGCGCTTGCAATAAGAATTTGCACAACATCTTTTGTCCTACCATCCCGTTTCTGCGGGGCCAAAAAGGAACTAATGGTAATTAAGGTACTTGTTCTATCAAGCACCGGAGCAAAGGATTAACATACTGTGAAAACATGTAATCCTCGAAGTAAAGTTCATCCCCTCCGATATCCCAACCATGTCACCTTGGGGTCTCGGGTTCCGGATAATAATAAGTTTATACAACCAGTAGATATGATTGTAACATCCCAAGATTTTCAAAATTTAGAAAAACTTGCATGCAACATTTCACCATGGAATCATTGCACATTTAAACTTAATACCACAAATTTAAGAACCTAAATCGATTTATTACCTAAAAGAATGCCTATAAGTCCTATACCTAAATTTGTTTTAAAACAAATTAATTTGAAAACCAAAATGTGACCTAAATGTTATAAATTGAATAAGCTTTACAGATTTTTTTTAAAAAATTTATGAGTTGGTTTGATTCACTTTTGAGTCAAAATGTGGTTTCATTTAATAAAAACAGAAAAGAAAAAAACGTAGGCCAGCCCTACTGGGCCTGCCCCCTCTCCCTCCTCTCTTGCGCGCATGCGCGCGCAGCACAGCCCACTGGGAAGCCCATCTACGCTGCAGCCCCCGCTCGCCAGTGTCGCCCAAAAACGCCCCCGCTCTTCTCTCCCGCGCGTAACCGCCAGCCTCGGCGTCCGCACCCACTCCCCCACTAAGCCCAAGCCCCAACAGCCACGACGCTAGCGCCCGATAAAACCTCGCTCTCCTCTCTCTTCTCCCCCTGCTCTCCACCTCGAACGTGCCGCCAGGCTGCCCAATTTCTCCACAGAAAACCCGCACGCCCGACGGTCTCCAGCGAAGTTTCCGCCGTCTCCGGTGAGCTTCCGTCTCCACCTCCTCCTCCTCTCGGTTTCCCTCTCCCTTGCGCATCTAAGGGACATCTCCTAACCTCGTATAGTGCACCACAGCAGCCGCGCCATCGAAGGCCAAGTGCAACCGCCGCCGCACGCGTTTCCGGCCAACGCTGGAAATGAACGGCGACCCCACCTCGCCATCTATATCGCGTCGTCCCCTGCTATGCCGTGGTGAGCTCCCCTGACCCTCTAGCCCTCTGTAACGTTGGGAACACGGATGCCGAGGGGGCGTCTCCATGCGTTCCGTCGCCGGTGAGCATCATCAAAGTGAATTTTCTCCTCCAAGCTTGGGGAACTAGAAATATCATGCTCATCAAAACCAACTTCCCCAAGCTTAAAACTTTCCATAGAATCAGCAAGTATATAATTTTTATCCTCAATAGTAGGGGGACTAAAAATATCATATTCATCAAGACAAACGTCCCCAAGCTCAAGGTTTTCCTTAGCAATAAAGGTGTTCAAAGAATTAGTACTACCACAAATATGATTGTTGTGCAAATAATTTTTCAATTTCTCCTCAAACACTTCATGTCCTAATTCAAGGTAGATATTATACAGTTCTAAAATTGTTTGGTTGTTTTCCATTTTATAATTTTTTTTGGCTGCTGCATCCAGCGATACTTCAGCGGTACTGGTATAGTAGTACCGCTGTGACTTAGTCAATTGAGGAGCAAGCTTCTCGTGGCGGTAGTACCGCTACCGCCAGCGGTAGTACCGCGTCCTGGAGCTGGCAGTACCGGTCAAAGTACCGCCAGAGGAATTTTGATCACAGTAAGCATAACGGTACTAGAGCGGTAGTGCCCTAGTACTACTGCCATCCACTTCGATTTATTTCGAATAAGTGGTTGGCGGTAGTACTGGTGGGCACTAGCGGTAGTACCGCCGCTGGAAGTACTACGGTACTTCCGCGGTAGTACCGCCCGTGTCATGTGACTGGGTGTTGACTCCCAAGTGTAGGAGATCAATTGTAGTACCTTTCGATAAGTATCTGAGTGTCGAACCCACGAGGAGCTGAAGGTAAGCTATCTATTCTCTAAAGCCCTATAACCCTCTTATATGGCTGTTTATGCAAAGCAATAAGTTTGACTAAAAGGAACTAACTAATTAAAAGCAAGTGACGTGGAGTGTGGTTTGTCTAGTAACTAGTGAAGCAAGTTTAAAATGCAAGTAATCCTAAAGCAAGTTTCTAAGCAAGTTTCACAAGTAGAAAGCAGCAAATATCTCAAGTATCTCAAGGGAGCAAGTGTTCTAGCAATAGGTGTTTCGTTTGTGTGGTTGTCACAATTAGTGAATCACATGTTTTAGTCTTAGTTGTTTCTTCTAGGAAGGAGCCATGAATAGGTATAGTCAAGTAAATGATCTACAACCCCTTATGATGGATCATGTGGCCAAGTAAATGACTGCACAAGATTGATTAAGACATAAAGTCCCACCATAGCCTTACGTTCTAAGGTCCCCTATATATATCCCCCAATAACTTAACTTTGTGGCTCGGTCTCAGGTTACTGTCACTCCCAAGTCACCACCACTCCATTATGCTACCGGTGATCACCTTACATGCATTCCCCAACATATGTGTGCACTCATATATTGTACATAAAGACAATCATAGAAGATAACAAACTTGTATGCAACCAATCAACGAACTATTTCACCATTGCCAAGAACAATTCACTACTCAAACATAGACGGGGAGACACAATACATCAAGGGAATATAGTATTGCATCATACATCGTGTTTGCCAAGAGATTACAGTGGAGAGATGGAGCTGATCTTGCTGTAGATGTTGATGATGAACACGCCGGAGTGGGGTGGAGCCCTCCGGGGGTGATCCCGGCGGCGTTTCCCCCCTCCGATCTTCTCCGGCGGCAGCCTTCTGTCTCTTTGTTTCGTGGTTTCGTCTCTCAGCGCCGCCTCCTCCTCGAAAAGGCCAGGGGACCCTTTATATAGTCGTTTTTAGGTCACGAGACACTCGGGAGAAGAAATATCGACGGCATCGGAGCCACGGGGGCAAAAAGGGGGCCTCTCACACGGCCAAGGAATCTGGCCGCGTGGAGGGTCCTCTTTGCCATCTGGTTTGCCTTTTGGCCCTCTACTTTGGCCCAGGGTCTTTGTCTCGAAAATTCTGAACCGTGCTCTTTGGCCTTGCCCTTTTTGGAGTCCCGAAGCTCCCGGAAAGTCTGAAACACTAAAAAGTACGTTTTCTGGAAAAACAGGGTTAGAACCAAAAGAAGGGGGATTGTTTAGAAAATCCCGCAAATCATTATAAAACATGAATATAAGTTGCTAATATGTAGGAAAAACAAGTAATAACATGCAAAGTTCATGTATGCATTTTACATGCATCACTGGGACGCCGCAGTACCTCACTGGTTGCCAGGGGCGGTAGTACCGCCAGGCACGAAAAGGGTCAAACGGCTAGTTTGGGGAGGGGCTATAAATACCCCATCCCCTTCTTCTCCAAAGGGTTGCTTGAACCAGCATTGAAGACAAGCATTTATTGAGCCTCCAAAAGCTAGATTTCTCCCAATCCCTCCACCCAAACTCGTTGATACTTGGAGGATTGAAGGAGAAGACCCCGATCTACATCTTCACCGAGCCGATCCTCATTTACCCCTCATTCTCTAGAGGGATCTAGTCTAGGGTTTCCTTGTCGAAAACCTAGACTCCATTGCTACACTTGTTGGTGATTGGTGATTGTTGGGAGCACCCAATTTGGTTGTGGGTGTGTGCCCCAAGCTTGTTTGTAAATGATTCGATTCCCGCCTCAAAGGGGATTAATAGTGGAAGGTGGACTAGGCCTTTGTGGCGGGGTTCATCGGAGAATAGGGTGAGGCCTTTGTGGCGTTGACTAGGCCTTCGTGGCGAGCTAACACCTCTCCAACGAGACGTACTCCCTTAACAAGGAGGAACTCGGGAATACATCATGTCTCCGTGTGCTTCATATCGGTTACCTCGTTCCCTTCCTCCTTTACACGTGCTTGTATTGTGTTTGTGCTTGTTCTTGTTATATAGGTAAATTTACCATAGTTGCATTATCTAGAGAATTTACCTTTGTGTCAAGCCTAATCTTGAAGAAAAATTAAAATTGGTCGTAGCACCTATTCACCCCCTCTAGGTGCCCATACATTACTTTCACCCGTGCAACCTTTAGTCATATGGGATCTGTCTTGATCAACTAAGTTGAATGAACTCACCAGGCTTACAAGCAGATGTAGCATAATTATAGGTGGAACGGGTAAGCCAAACGGTGGTTGAATTTCTTCTGAAAGATCTCGTCTCAATCTTCTCCTTTCCTTAATGCACTCAGGGTGTATACGATGTCTGGGTTGATTTGAGTCTGAAGGTGAAAGTGCACAAACTCTGCAGAGTCAACAAACTAAGATCTTAGCCGTGTCCCCGATTATGGATAACTATGAGCAGCTGGACAAGGAATGACGGAAGAATCTCATCACCAATTTCAATAAGTAAAATTTTGACCAAGTGGACAGTAGTTGTGGTGCTTGGATTTCAGCCCAATGATGGCACCCTTTGAAAAGAAAAGTTTGTTTTACAAAAGTGATAGGAGAAAACTGGCTTTATGCAAACTTAGCCAAAACTCCACTCATCCAAATAAGCATGTAGTATTAGTCATGCCATTTATATCCACAATAGTGTTACTTGCCAATACATTAAATTGTATTGACTCCCTTGTGGCTGCATATTTCATCCTGTAGATGATTCTGAAGACGAGTGAGGATTTCGTTTAGGATCTCGAGTCTACCGCCAACAAGTTTTGCCCGTGGCACATGAAGAAGATGGGCTCAATGTTGTACTATGTTTTCCGCTGTAATACTTTGTTTTCTGCTAGTCTACTAAGACTATGCAAGTTGTAATGTTATTTTGTAAAACTGGATCATGCGATGTAATAGAATTTGACGCATTTGCATGATATTTCATTTTGTACTGTGGTGATAGCAATTGATCCAGGGACTAGCACACAAACATAGGTGTTCTTACAATATTTAAATGTGGGAACGCTACACATGTCGAGGTTCACTACAAGTGCATCCTTCTCATGTCCCATCATCGCCATGATCGGGTTTAGGATGGTTTCCTAGCTACAAAACAATGTTATGTAAAGGTTCTCAAAATTCTAAACTCTGAGAATATAATGATGGAGCATAGACACACGCTCATTGGGAGACCCCAAGTGTAAGGTGTGAAGAGTGCAGCAGCAAGTTTTCCCTCAGAAAAGAAACCAAAGTTGAATCGACCAGTAGGAGGAAAAGCAACTTCTGAAGGTTGATGCATATGATGTGGTAGGGCGCACTACCGGTTCAGCAGCAGCGCGGAACCTACACAACACAATCAGTTCACTTTGCCCCAACGTAGCAGTGAGGTTGTCAATCTCACCGGTTTTGCTGATAACAAAGAGGTTAAATGTATGGTGTGTAAAACAGTATGAGAACAATGTGAAAACAACAGTAGCAGTGTGAAAACAGTGGAAGCAGTGGTTGTATTATCAGTATGAGAAAATGGAACGGGGGTCCACGGTTCACTAGTGGTTTCTCTCCATAAAAGATAGCTAACATGTGTGGTGAACAAATCACAGCTGCGCAATTGATAGATAATGAAACAAGCATGACATGATGATTACTATGTGATTCATGCAGGCATTACAACTAGATACATAGACCGTCATCCAACTGCATCTATGACTAATAATCCACCCTCCGAATATCATCCAAACAAACATTGGTTATTAAGTTGCAAGCAACAGATAATCGCAGTAAGTAAAGTGTGTAATGTAAACAATGTAAACATCGTTGTTTTCTCTCTAATGGCAACAACACATCCTCCATCTGTCACATTTCTGTCAGTCGAGCACAAATGCAAAGGAGGCATGAACCCACTATCGAGCATAAATACTCCCTCTTGGAGTCACTAGTATCTACTTGGCCAGAGCATCTACAAACAACGGAAAGCATGCAAGATCATAAATAACATACACATGAAGACAACATGATAGATTGAGTATCAAGAGACATAGCATTCAATAATCATCGGATCCCAGCAAACACAACATGTAGCATTACAACAAGATGATCTCGGTCATGTAGGGCAGCTCACGAGATCTAAACATGAGGCATAAAGAGAAGAGAATAACCATCTAGCTACCACTATGGACCCGTAGTTCAAGGATAAACTACTCACGCATCACTCCGAAGGCGGGCGAGGTGGTGTAGAGCCCTTCGGTGATGATTTCCCCTCCCGACAGGGTGCCGGGGAGAACTCCAGAACCCTCCCGATATCATGTTGACGATGATGGCGGCCTCCGGTGTTTTACATGGAAAAGTGGTATATTTTTAGGGTTAACGCATCGAGGGGGAATAAACAGGCGAAAGGGCGATGGCGGTGGGCGCCCTAGGGGCCCACACCACCCCATGGTGCGGCCAGGGGGTGCCTCTTCATGGTGTGGCCCCCTCTGGCCCCCCTCCGGGCCTCTTTGGGACTATGTGGAACTTTCGGGAATTCTAAGACTTCCAGGCTTTGAATTTTCCAATTCCGAGAATATTTCCAGAATAACTTTTCTGAAACTAAAAATAGCTGAAAACGGGAACTGGCTCTCTGGCATCTTGTCAATAGGTTAGTCCCGGGAAATCGATAAAAATGACATAAAGTGTAAGGAAAACATGTAGCATATGGCATGAAAACAACATGGACCATCAGAAATTAAGGATACGTTTATGACGTATCAACACCCCCAAGCTTAGTTCCTACTCGTCCTCAAGTAGGTAAACGATAAAAAACACATAATTTCTGAGGTGACATGCTACCAAGATAAACTTGGTCATCTAAATTGTAAAAGCATAATCATAGCTGATATCATAGTACTTTAAACACAAGCATGATAGATATAATTTTAACAATGAAACATAGCAATCACTTTTCATCATGAAAAGTAACACAAATAAAAGATCATGAATAATAATGCACTCGAAAGTTATACGTTTGTTTCAAGCATAGAGAAAACATAGCAAAGTGATATTTCGCTTGTCCTTAAGAGTGGGGAAAAACATAAAGTCCAGGACACCTTCAAAGTTCAACAACAAGACTAGAACAAAAAATTTGAGAACAAATAATAACACATCGTGAATCAATTAATAATGTTTCTGGGACAAATGCACATTAAACTTAGAAGGGAAACTATGCTCTCTCAACTGTGCATAAAGTTAGAAGATGGAGACTCAACATAAAAGTAAAAGAAAGGCCCTTCGCAGAGGGAAGCAGAGATCACTCATGTGCTAAATATTTTTATTTTATTAAATAGAGGTATTGAAAACATTTTTTAGAGAGGTGTATGCTTATGTCAACGAATGGTAAACAGAAAATAAAGTACGTCACAAGCCAACTAGACTTCACAAGAGCGTATCCCATAGAAGGGCGCATCTCGCTACATGGTCATCCCTCTTTCTCTTTTGTTTACACAATTATGCTTTGACTGATAAATCAGGGGCAAAAATAGTGAAGAGAATTTGTTGTATTAATTTGGGGCTAGGCACCCTGTTGCCAGCTCTTCTATCAATTGGATAAGCGGATGAAGACGCTAGTCCAGGGTGTGGAAGTCCAATCAACAAGTGAGATAAAGATTCTCTATTTACGTCCTTATGAGCTAAAACATGAGCACAAAACAGGAGTAATTTTGAAGGTTTTAAAGGTAACACATGAGCAATTTACTTTGGAGTGGCGGTTAAATACCACATGCAGGTAGGTATGGTGGACTCATTTGGCAAACTTTAGTATTTGGGAGTTGGATGCACGAGTAGAGCTCATACTCAGTAAAGGTGGAGGCTAGCAAAAGACTGGGAGGGACAAATCAAGAGAGCAATAATGGCCATAATCATGCATAGTGAAAAAAACATCATTAATAAAAGCATAAGTGGTACTACAAGTTCAAAAACTAAATGATCATAGAGGCTATAAGTGACTAGTTTATAGCCATAAACATGGTCTAAGCATGCGCCAAGTCAACCAAATAAAACATTAAAAGGAGAACACCACAAATTTATGCTTCAATATGACAAGAACAACTCATGATTCTTTCAATGGCACATTAAACACTCTCAGCTATTTGAGACAAATCATGCTACAAAAATAACCACTAGGCTTTAGAATTCAAATAACATCTAGCATGACATGAAAAGGTCTAGACACGGTCTATACAAGCTTCTATTTGCACCGTTATCAGCACGAAAAGTGTACTACTACTTTCCAACACCAAGCATTTTATGCTAAATAAAAACTCTCCAAGCAATACAGCAATGAAACAAGAGAGTACTAATGCAAATTTACTAAAACTAACAGCTCTAAATAAGAGATGCAAGAAAAATAGGAGCTAAAAAGGAATTCTGCAGCAACTAGAAAAAAAAACTAAGAATACGAGCATAACGAGTATTCATATGAAAAAGCGGAGCGTGTCTCTCTCCAACACAAAGAATTCTAGGTTCCAACAATATTATTTCAGCAAGGAAAACAAAAGAAAACAAGAGAAAACAACAGAAAAACAAACAGATGCTCCAAGTAAATTTCATATGATGTGACTTAATAAAAATATAGTTTCACTAGAAGTGACCTGATAAATTTTTGATGAAGAAGGGGATGCCTTGGGCATCCCCAAGCTTAGACTCTTGAGTCTTATTAGAATTTTCTAGGATGAACCATGGGGGCATCCCCAATCTTTGACCTTGCACTCTTCTTCATCACATATATCAGCTCTTCTCTTGACCCTTGAAAACTTCCTTCACACCATACTCAAACTAATTCGCATCAGAGGGTTAGTGCAACAATAAAAAATCCATGGGTTCTGCATGGGCACAAGTTCTATTGATACTTTTAAACATTAGCTACATCCACTGATGTTTTGTGAAGCAAAGAAATCCACTTGACATAGTAAAAGAGCAAATGCAAGAAAAATGGCAGAATCTGCCAAAACAAGAATAGTTGGTAATGACGGTTTCTTTCTGGGGCACTTAAGTTGCTTAGATCGAAAAACATAAATAACTAAAAAGTTTGGGAATTAGTTGAGGAATAAGCACAAAATGTTTCAGGTCATTGTGATCTTTCTGTAATTTATACAAGTTTTTACGGTGGAAAGCAGAAATCTATTTCCTGCGCATAAATCCAAAACCAACTCCAACTTTCGCTAGAAACTTTACTTGGCACAACTAATACATGAAAATAAAGATATAAAGGAGTTTGTACAGAAGTATACAACCCCTTTACTCAAATAAAACAGAGAAAAACAAAGAAAAAATAAAATCATGGGTTATCTCCCAAGAAGTGCTTTTCATTAACGCCTTTTAGCTAGGCTCAGAAAAAATGGAATCAAGTGTTTTCAAGTGAAGAAGCATCCAAATTGTAATTTGTTCGAATAATAGAATAAAAAGGAAACTTCATTCTATTTCTAGGAAAGTGATCCATACCTTTCTTGAGTGGGAATTGATATTTAATATTTCCCTCTTTCATATCAATAACAGCACCAACAGTTCTAAGAAAAGGTCTTCCCAAAACAATTGTACAAGAAGCATTTCATTCAATATTCATGACAACAAAATCAATGGGGACATGGTTATTATTAACCATAATAATAACATCATCAACTCTTTCTAACGTTATCAATAAGACGAACATCCAAATAACAATGCTCCAAAGGTGGCACATCAAGAATATCATAAAGTTTCTTAGGCATAACAGAGATACTAGCACCAAGATCACATAGAGAATTACAATAAAAATAATTCAATTTCATTTTAATGATGGGTTCCGAACCATCATCTAACTTCCTAGGGATAGAGGCTTCACACCTTAATTCATCTTCTCTAATTTGTATGAGAGCATTTGCAATACGTTTGTTGAAAGCCATATTCATAGTACTAGCATTAGGACAACTAGAAAGAGTTTGTAGGAACTTAATCACTTCAGTTATGTTGTAATCATCAAAGTCAAGATCATTTTTATCAAAGGTGATGGGACCATTGTCTCCCATGTTTCTAAAAATTTCAGCACTTTTATCAGGAACATTTTAAGCAGTTTCAGGCAGTTTTGCACTTATAACAGCAGAACTGGGAGTATTGCCAAGACCAATTACTTTACCATTGATAGTATAAGGTTTACTATCATGGGAAGTTTCACTTTTACTAGTGGTGGTAATGGTGCAAACATTATCTATATTATTCTTTCTAGCTATTTCATCTTCTCTTTCCCATCTAGCATGCAATTCAACTAACATCCTAACATTGTCATAAATTCGAATTTGGATGTCATTTGTAGTAGAAAAAGGATTCTCATCTATAGTTTCAGTTTTAGAAGTCATTCTATTGATCAAAGAAGATTGTGCTTCACACATGGATGAAATAGAAGTTTTAGCACGAGCAATTTTAACTTGCAAACCAAATATTTGTCCATTTAAACTCTCAAGTTTATAACTGATATTTTTTAGCATAACAAATTGTTACTGCATGTTCTTAGTAAATAATTTGTTTTGCTCATATTTCTTTTGCATAAAGTCTTTAGTGACTCTTTCAAATTCTGAAATTCTTTCATTAGACATTCCAATTATATCATTATTACCACTATTAATAGGATATGGCCTATAATTTGTTATAGCATTGTTGTTGAATATTTTTTTAATGAAGTTCACATCAACATGCTCTTCTTGAGCAACTAAAGAGGATAAAGGAACATTATTTGGATATATAGGAGCATGGACATTCACAAGCATAGACATAATAGCATCAAGTCTATCACTCAAGCATAGACATAGTAGCTCCCTCAGTGTGCCATTTAGAATAATTTACCATCATATCATCAAGAAGCTTTGTTTCTGCCCCCAAAGTCATGGACATAAAGGTTCCTCCAGCAGCTGAATCCAGAAGGTTTCTTGAAGAAAAATCCAGTCCTGCATAAAAGGTTTGGATGATCATCCAAGTAGTCAGTCCACGAGTGATCCTTTCGCAAGAGAGCTCCCGTTGAGAGTCGAGGGTCGCCGGGCGTGGCCGCCCCTGCCTCTTCTTCACTCCGGCAGCACTGCTGTCCGGCGGGGAGATGAAGTAGGTGGTTGTGCTTCCCCCCCTGTGCATAGTAGATTTAGGTTTAGAGGTAGGGCTTGGGTAGTTTCCCGGTTTAGTGTCGTGCTAGCGGAGATTCGGCCGCCGGCGCTTTCGAGCAGTGTCCGGTGGCTTGGGGCGGTTCTTCTGCTCGCCGCGCTCCAGTGGATGGAGCCAAGGGTGAGCACAAGCGCGGCCTTTCAATCCGCGAGAAGAAATAAGCTCAAGATCGGGAGGATTCCGTGTATCTCCGGCCGGATCTACGGTTGCTGGCCTTGTGCTAGCTACTCCCCTATCAAGGCCATCCTCGGCAGCTTCGACAGGGCGGTTGGTGAGTTCTTTTCTCCTTCCTCGCAGCGCCATGGAGGCGTGAAGAAGACGATGCAGAGCAAGGCGATCTTTCCTGTTGCTGGTTGCCACTTGATGCCGTTTTCGCTTGCTGGACATTCTCGGTGCCCCGTTGGGCAACCGACTCTGAGGACCATCTGGTGGTCAGAATCAACCTCCGTGTGGAGGCCCTCCGGTGAGCTTGCCGTGGCGCTACTCGTTCTGCTGAAGCCAAGTGGTCTCGTCCCCGGCGTCGGCCAGAACGGCCACGGCTTGAGCTCGCGCTTCTCCGGCGACTGCAGAGGACCCGATTGCGTTTCCATAGTGTTCGTTAGGGTCTTCTTTGTAAAAGTTAGGGACCAGTTTGTTATTTTCTTTCATCCTCTAGTCCCTGATGTAAATGTACCTGCACTGTCGCAATATAATGGCATCTAGGTCCCTCGGGACCAACCCTTGTACAAAAAAAAAAAAAAAAAAGTCCACGAGTGGGACAATTTTTTACTAAAGATTCCATTCTTTCCCAAAATTTAGCAACATGCTCATTATCAAGTAGCTTAAATTCATAATGCTACTTCTTAAAGATATAATCTTAGCAGGAGGATAATATTTTCCAATGAAAGCATCTTTACATTTAGTGCAATAATCAATACTATTTCTTGGCAAAGATAGCAACCATTCTTTAGCTCTTCCTCTCAAAGCGAAAGGAAACAATTTCGATTTAATAATATCTCCATCTACATATTTATATTTTTGCATCTCACATAGTTCAACAAAATTATTAAGATGGGCAGCAGCATCATCAATACTAACACCAGAAAATTTCTCTCTCATAACAAGATTTAACAGGGAAGACATTATCTCATAAAAATCAGCAGTAGGAGAAGGTGGAGCAATAGGTGTGGTAATGAAATCATTGTTGTTGGTGATAGTAAAGTCACACAACTTATTGTTCTCAGGGGTAATCATTTTAGCAAGATTAAAAGCAGGATAAAAACAACAACTAGAATAAGAACTATTTTTTGTGTGTTTTTGATAAAGAGAAGCAAACAAGACAAAATAAAATAAACTAAGCAAAACTAAAACAAAGTAAAGAGATTGGAAGTGAGAGACTCCCCTTGCAGAAATTCTCTTCCTCCCCTACAAAAGCGCCACAAAAGCTTGATGGAGTGTAGACACACGGTTGTTGGGAGACCCCAAGCGCAAGGTGTGAAGAGTGCATTAACAAGTTTTCCCTCAGAAAAGAAACCAAGTTTGAATCGACTATTAGGAGGAAAATGAACTTCTGAAGGTTGATGCAGTTGATGTGGTAGGGCACACTACCGGTTCAGCAGCAACATGGAACCTACACAACACAATCAATTCACTTTGCCCCAACGTAGTAGTGAGGTTGTCAATCTCACCGGTTTTGCTGATAACAAAGAGGTTAAATGTATGGTGTGGAAAACAGTATGAGAACATTGTGAAAACAACAGTAGCAGTGTGAAAACTGTGGAAGCAGTGGTTGTATTATCAGTATAAGAAAATGGACCGGGGTCAACAGTTCACTAGTGGTGTCTCTCCATAAAAGATAGCTAACATGCGTGGTGAACAAATCACAGGTGGGCAATTGATAGATAATGAAACATGCATGCCATGATGCTTATAGTGTGATTCATGCGGGCATTAAAACAAGATACATAGACCGTCATGCAACTGCATCTATGGCTAATAATCCACCCTCCGAATATCATCCAAACAATGTTGGGTATTAAGTTGCAAGCAACAAATAATCGTAGTAAGCAAAGTGTGTAATGTAAACAATGTAAACATCGTTGTTTTCTCCCTAATGGAAACAACACATCCTCCATCTGTCACGTTTCTGTCACTCGAGCACAAATGCAGAGGTGGCATGAACCCACTATCGAGCATAAATACTCCCTCTTGGAGTCACTAGTATCTACTTGGCCAGAGCATCTACTAACATCAGAGAGAATGCAAGATCATAAATAACATACACAAGAAGACAACATGATAGATTGATAATCAAGAGACATAGCATTCAATAATCATCGGATCCCAGCAAACACAACATGTAGCATTACAATAAGATGATCTCGATCATGTAGGGCAGCTCACGAGATCTAAACATGAGGCATAAAGAGGAGCGAACAACCATCTAGCTACTTCGATGGACCCGTAGTCTAACGATGAACTACTCACGCATCACTCCGGAGGCGGGCATGGTGGTGTAGAGCCCTCCGGTGATGATTTCCCCTCCCGACAGGGTGCCGGGGAGAACTCCAGAACCCTCCTAATCTCGGGTTGACAATTACGGCAGCCTCGGGTGTTTCTTGGAAAAGTGGTATATTTTTAGGGTTAACACATCGGGGGGGAATAAATAGGCAAAGGGCAATGGCGGTGGGAGCCCGACGGGCCCACACCACCCTATGGCGTGGCCAGGGGGCGCGCCGCCTCATGGTGTGGCCCCCCTTCGGACCTCTTCGGGACTCCGTGGAACCTTCATGAATTCTAAGACTTCCGGGCTTTGAATTTTCCAATTCCGAGAATATTTCTAGGACAACTTTTCTGAAAATAAAAACATCAGAAAATTGGAACTGGCTCGGTGGAATCTTGTCAATAGGTTAGTCCGAGGAAATCGATAAAAAATGACATAAAGTGTAAGGAAAACATGTATCATATGACATGAAAACAACATGGAAAAGCAGAAATTAAGGATCACATTTCCTGCAAAACGAAGTTAGACGTTCCTAACGTTTGTTTTGCATCTTTTAGCGTGGTTGTAGGATCTACGAAACAAACTATTAAGTAACCTATGCCTCCATAAGGCATAATTATTCACATTACTAGATTAACTTTGCGGGGTGATTGAAACACATATATTACCAAAACGTCTAGAGCCTCAATCTAAACTTATTCATAACCATGACCCCCGTGTGGATCCAATCCACATGCCCCTTCCAGAATGATGTTTATGAGACCGACTACAAAGGGACACAAAGCTATTGAAGCACTTCTCGGATCAAGCGAGATATGCCAGGGGCAACTCGAGCGTTCTAGGATTAGTAGAAGTTTGTAAAAATCTTGATATGCCGCCGAAAACAAAACAACAAAGCTTATTGAGAAGCAATTATAAATAATCTGAATGTTGGAAGAACTTTCCAATGTACTTGCACAAACTTATGCAATGCCTGCACTCACTAGTGATCTAGATCAGATATTGTACCTATGCATAGATGATATGTTGCAAACATATCTATAATTTTTGATGCTCCATGCTTGTTTTCTACCCAATACCTTTTGTTTTCCTTATGTTTTCTCATGTTTTCCTTCGTTTTCTGGATCTTTTCATAGACTAACCTATTAACGAGATGCCCTAGGACAGTTGTTGTTTTCTGCTATTTTTCTATTTAAGAAAAGTTCTTAAAGAAATATTCTCAGAAAGGGCTGAAAATCCACGGAGATCATTTTTTACCCGGAACAAAGACAAAGTCCAAAGAAGATACAAAGGGCCCTTAAGGAGTGCCAGGCGCGGCCCCACCCTAGGCCACGCCCTGTGGGCCCCTGGCTGCCCCGACCATCGCCTCTTGCCGCCTCTTTGCCTATAAATTGCCTTGAACCCTAAAACGTTCAATCAGAGAGTTATTTTCCACGAAACATACAAAGAGGCGTCGTCACCTAGAAAGTCCAATCTAGGCCTTCTGCATCCCTGTTCGGGCACCCTGCTGGAGAGGGGAATCATCATTGGAGGCATCTTCATCGCCATGATTGTCTCCGGGCAGATGCGTGGATAGTTCATCTCAGGACTACGGGTCCATAGCAGTAGCTAGATGGTTTCTTCCCTATGCCTCCATGTTTAGAGTCTCGTGAGATGCCTCACATGATTGAGACCACCGTTATGTAATTATGCATGTTGTGTTTGCTAGGATCCGATGAACCATGAGATTATGATTATTTTGTTCATGTCAATCTAAGATGCTTCACTTATATTTGTAGAGAGTTTTAATGTTGTCTTGCAATTCTCTCCGGTGTTTATGATTACCTTGTACATGTAGTTTTTTTCACCCCAAAGAGAGGGTTTATATGCTATACAGTGGGTTCATGCCTCCCTTACACCTGTGCTGGAGTGACAGAAACGTGACGGATGGGGGATGTGTTGTTGCTACTAGGGAGAAAATAGCAGTGCTCTCATCTACGAACGAGGGACACTTCTTACATTAAGTATTGTTCTTAATGCATTGTCTGTTGCACACAAAGCAATCACTTCGTTGTTGCAACTTCATACTAGAGAGATTTGCTGGTTAGCTTTTTTGAGGTGGACTTTTAGCTATGGATGCATGCTGGATAGCGGTCCATATGCCTTGACATAATGCCTACAATGTTAGAACCCGTAAAGTATATCCCGTCATAGTAGTATTATTATACGTTCATGATTTGTCAATTGCCCAGTTGTAATTTTTTCAACCAGCATGTTTGTTTTCTTTGGAGAGACACAACTAGTAAAACTATGGCCCTCGGTCCTATTTTCCTCATTATTGGAACCTTCTTTCCAGTACCTTTACCATTGTTTCCTTGCTTTAATGTTTTTACTTTTATTACTTTTCAATACTCTATATGTTGAATTCTCTAGTTTTCAGCAAGACGAGAAGACTGACAACCTTCTTGGAAAGTTGGGACACGATAGAGTTTGTGTGCTGTGTGCAGGTTCCACGCTTGTTGATGCGCTAGACAACAAGCAACCTTCTTCAAGACTTCAAAGTCCTACTGGTTCGATAACCCTGGTTCCTTAATTGGGGGGAAATTTCTTCTAGACTACATCATACCTTCCACTTGGGGTTACCAACGAGCGTGTGATCATGTCTGCATCAAGAAATTTTCTGGCGTCATTGCTGGGGACTTCTAGCTTGCAGCAAGGGGAGTCTTACACTTCCACTCTCTTTCTTTTGTTTTGTTATTGCTTAGTTTACTTTTGTTTAGTCTTGTTTTCTCTTTATAAACCCTCCCCCCCCCTAAAAAAAATTAGTTCTCTAGTTTCTAGTCTTTTATTTGTGTTGTTAGTTTATTTTGTTAGTATGTCTAGCTCTACTCCTTTTGTTATGTCTCCCGAGGCGGAGGTCCCCTCCTTCAACAAAGAGATGGGGAAAGTTTAAAAGATGCTTGGTATAGAATTATTGATGCTCAAAATAGGTCCACTAAAAAGCAGGCCACCACTGGTCTTCTCAGAATTTTTTATGTGGGTGCACTCATTGGTATAGGTATATACTTGTCACGTTAATGGGTGGAATTTTTTTAGGAGCACACACTTTGGAAGCTCTTAATGTATTAAAAGCCTAGTGGGAAATCCTCCTATTGATGAAATTAAAATTGAAATCACTATGGAACATGTGTTTCATAGGTTGGATTCTATTGAGGAAAATATAATTAATATTCAAAAAAAATGAGCTAGACAACAAATTAATTGAGCATGTGGACAAACTAGATGGTACTATAAAGGGTATTTCCAAAAGGGTGAAAATTCTTGAAACTACAAAAGTTAATGAAAATCAGCCATCTAGAATAGCCTAAATTGAAGAGGTTATAGAAACTTTGGGGTCCACCTTGTCCTCTCTTAAAACTAAAAAGGTTGAACCTACAGGGGGAAAGAAGGCTAAGTTCAAGTATTTCCCAAAGAATACCCCACCAAAAATTAATTTATCTAAATAAGGGGGAGTTCCTAAAACCATAGAGGAGGCATCTAGTGTGAGCAAAGCCAAAAGCACTATTCTTGATTCACCTAGTATTATAAACAAACTTATCTCAGAGAATCCTCCTAAAAGAACTAGCTGCACTATTGAATATTTTTTTTATCATCTTGATGATAGATATATTTATAATACTTGATTCGTTCTTCATGCCTAGCTAAAAGGCGTTAAAGAAAAGCGCTTGTGGGAGGCAACCCACTTTGTTTTCTTATGTTTTCTTTGTGTCTTGGAAGTTTTTACCTCTGTAACAACCGCTCCTTATCCTTTTTATTTCATTTTTGTGCCAATAGTAACTTCTAATAGAGAGATAGTATGATTTGGGGAAATTGCTATTTTCTTTCCAGATTTTTGCGCTTCACCAAATTTTTTGGTTCTCTCTGACATAACGCGAGGAATTTTTGATATTTTTTGGAAACCTGACCTAGGTTGTTATCTAACTTTATTTAGTTTCATACTTTTTTATTTGATCAGAAGAAGATCTTCAAAAAAAAAATCATATTTACCCGTTGTTCTGTTTTGACAGATTTCTGCCAATATTTGCATTTGCCTCTTAATCTTTTTCTTTTGAGATTCTTTCAGGGTTGGGGGGAGCATTAAAATAATTTGTGATAGTAGCTAATGTTTTAAATGCAGTGTTGGACTTGTGTTGAAACTGAACCAAGTGGATTTATTATTTTGATGCGCTAACGTTGCTAATGAAAATTGTGAGAAGTTTTAGGTGGAGGAAGTTTTCAAGTGTAGGGAGTGAAGGATGATATCAGGAGATGAAGGATGGACAAAAGCTCAAGATTGGGTATGCCCATGTCACCCCAAGACATATCCAACAATTACAAGAATCAAATTGGGGTATGCCCAAGGCATCCTCTTCTTCATCAACAAAAATATCATGTTTCTTTTCTACAACACTATATTTTTATTGCTTCACATGATATGTGTTATTCTTAGAGCGTAATTTTATTTTGCTTTTAGTTTTTTTTATTGCTATAGTAAATGGTTGGATACAAGCATATTTTAGTGTGTAGAGAGACAAGCTCCATTTTTCTTGCCTAGAACACTCTAGTTTTCACTCTTATTGTTCCGTGAGTGTTCAGTTTTTGCTAGTACCGCGTTTAGGTCTTGTTTTTTACTCGATTTTTTCCAGAGCCTGTTGGTGTTCTTCTTTTATATATGATTAGATATCTCGTATTTTATGTTTATTTTCTTTGAGAGTTGTTTCAAATAAGTTGATTGGTGTTAGAGAAGAGTAAAATATTTCATGCTTATAGTGGTGCGATAGGAAGCTTGTTTTGACTGTGGCTTAGACTTTGGCATGTCATGTTAGATGTTATTTTAATTTTGTTCTTAGTAGTATATTATGTACCATGACTAGTCTCAAATAGCTGAGAGTGCTTAATGTGAAATTGAAATTAAATCATGTGTTGTTTCCTCATATTGAAGCATGGTATTGTGGTATTATCCTTTGAATGATTTATCTGGATTGACTTGGCACATGCTAACGCCATGTTATGACTATAAACCAGTCACCTCTAGCCTTGATGATCATTTAGTGTTTTACCTTTAATATCACTTCATGCTTTTATTAATAATGTTTTGTCGCTATGCATGGTTATGACAGTTATTGCTCTCTTAGTTGTTCGCTCCCAGTCTCTTTGCTAGCCTTCACCCTGTACTGAGTATGAGCTATACTGGTGCATCAACCTCCCCAAAACCAAAATTTTTCCAATGTGTCCATCATAACTACCTATATGAGGTATTTCACTGCCACTCCAAGTAAATTTCTCGCGTGCTACCTTTAAACCTTCAAAATTAATGAACCTGTTTTGTGTTCCAGTTTTAGCTCATGAGGAAGTATCAAATGCTTTTTTATTTTTTCATGTTCGGTGGACTCACACTTGACTAGCATGAATAATGTGTTAAACCTTAATATTTAAAAAAGAGCTGGCATCTAGGTGCCGAGCTCACCGAACATAAGATACAACAATAATATTAAAATCTCCTCACAGTATGGATTGATAAAAAATCATGAAGTTAGCTTGTGCAAACAAAGGAGACATGGGAACATTATGATTATCCTATGGGAGCTTCTCTTGAAGCCATTAAACATGAAAACATGATAAGTCATTTGATAGCATTTGTTGACATATACATACACCTTTCTCAACAATTATTTTCAATACCTCTATTTTATTAAATGAAAAGCTCTAGCACATGAGTAATCCATGCTTCCCTCTGCGAAAGGAATTTCTTTTACTTTTATGTTGAGTCTTCATCTGCTTACTTTATGCACCAATTAAGAGAGCATAGTTATCATTCAGAGTATAGGTGCATAGTCCCAAAATTTATTATTGATTGATACATGATTATGGTATCACTTTCTCTCAAATTATTTGTATCTACTCACCATTTAAAATTTTAAGGTGTCCTAGCATTTATGTTTTGCTACCACATGAAGGACAAGCTGGATACCACTTTATTATGTTTTCTTTATGATTGAAACAAACGTATCAATTTCAATGCATTATTATTCATTGTCATTTATTTATGTTATTTTTCATGTGCACCATAGTTGTTAAGTTTACAATCCTTCAAATAATATTTATCATGCCTTTGATCTTATCTTACAATGCTTTTACATAATGTTGATCAAGATTGTGTTGGCTCCATGTCACCTCAAGAATTAATTTGTTATCACTTACCTACTCGGGGACGAGCAGGAGTTAAGCTTGGGGATGCTGATACGTTGCAAACGTATGTATAGTTTGTGATGCTCCATGCTTGTTTTCTACCCAATACCTTTTGTTTTCCACACGTTTTCTCATGTTTTCCTTTGTTTTCCGGATGTTTTCATAGACTAACCTATTAAAGAGATGCCCCAGACCAGTTGCTGTTTTCTGTTGTTTTTCTATTTCACAAAAGTTCTTAAAGAAATATTCTCGAAAAGGGCTGAAAATCCACGAAGCTCATTTTTTACCCGGAACAAAGATGGAGTTCAAAGAAGATATAGAGGGCCCTTAGGGGATCCAAAAAAGAGACGGAGTCCAAAGAAGAGACACAGGTTTTATTTCTGTACCATTTTTACTTTGATTACTTTTCAATACTCTATGCGTTTAATTCTCTAGTTTTCAGCAAGACAGGAAGACTAATAACCTTCTCAGAAAGTTGGGGACAAGAGAGAGTTTGTGTGTTATGTGCAGGTTCCACGCTTGTTGACGCGCCAGAAAACAAGCAACCTTCTTCAAGACTTCGAAGTCATACTGGTTCGATAATCTTGGTTCCTTAATTGGGGGAAATATTTGCTAGCCTACATCATACCTTCCACTTAGGGTTACCCAACGAGAGTGTGATCGCATTTGCATCAATAGACCACTCTGATACCACTGCTGGGTTGCGCAACGGGAATTTTTTTTAAAAAAATCGCCAAAGTACTACACAACAACCAAGATCTTGCTATGCAGATACAACTGAATATAAATTCCAAGATCCGGTTTCTGAGATCGTGTACCAGACACCGTAGTAGTGGAAGAGGTGTCGATGACGATGTCGATGAAGCCTGTAGAAGATCCTCACGCATAGGCCTATGGGTAAGGATGTTGCCGACTCTCCATATCCAGCAACGTGATCCAGCAGACTGAGGGTCTCACGTGTTACCCCTCTAATAGTATGCACACATACGCCTTGGCAAATTCTGCAGCGCTTCACCATCCAGGACTTGGCATTGCAGGTGTATATGAAGGTGGAGGTCTCAACACATGAGAGAGAGATAGAGAGAGTAATTAGAAGCTATGTCTAATCAGGAGAAGATCACCTTAGCCTAATTAGAAGAAGCTCTAATCCAATTAGAGGAAGATCTAATCTAATTAGAGGAGACTCTAATCCAATTAGAAAATCTCTAAACCAATCAGAATGGCTCTAATTAGATTGCTCTAATTAGTCTTCTAATTATTAGAGAGGTTCTAATCCTATTATAAGTCTTCTAATTAGAAGCTCTAATTAGTTCTTCTAATTATTAGAGAGGTCTCTAATTAAATTAGAAGCCCTCTAATTAGAAGCTCTAATTAGTCATCTAATTCTTTTAGAGAAAGAGCGGCCAAAGGCTCAATTGTATGTTATCCAAAGAGAGGAGGGGTGGGGATTATATAGTGAGTCAAGGGAGGGCACCTGCCATAGGGGACAAGGTCGATTTTCCCTCCTCTCCCTTGGCCTCACCTCCCCTCCTAGGATGAATCGGATTGGGCTCCCAAGTGGAGTCCAATCCCCCTCCTTTTTTTCATTTTTTTCCTTTTCTCACTAATTTATTTATCAAATAAATCCAGGAAAATTCCTACTGATAGCTAGTGCATATTGTGCGACCATGGGTCCCAGCTGACATCCCCCTAAAATTAGGGTTTATCCTGAGGAGGAAATCTGTCCCCTTCGGCACTGCCTCCATATATGGAAAGTCCCCCGGAACTCTTCTGGAACCCCGTGAACCCTATAGATAAAATCATCGATATTATCTAACGATGTAAGAAATATATTTCCGACATCTGGGACATCTCATGCCCTCTGCATTTGCTCCATAAAGCGTGCAACCTCAATTTCTCTTTCATAATAGCTCGGGAATAAATTCTGGTAGTAATCGAAACTGTTTCTATTACTCCGATACATCTCATCCCTTGTTATAAATACTCTCTTATATATATAACATATCTATCACGCAAAACACCGTTCTGGTGATACTCCTAGTTGATCCAGACCTACCAATATACATAAAAGCCCAAACTTAAGTGTGTTTCCCCTACAGGTTCGATAGTGTGTGGACATGAAACTCTTTCCTTTTCAATAATCAATAGAGGGGATGTGGACACCCATATTGACTCACACATACTAAACGAATAAACTGCTGAACCTATTGGTTATTATACAAATCTTTGATTGCTCAAGATACCGAACTTACCCGAGACTATTGATTCTCCTATGAAACAATCTCTGGTTCACTAATACCTTTGTCTCGTCTCGTTATTCAATAAGTTTTCTCTTTTATCATTACAGTATTATGATATCTCATATGATGTATCATCATCATGCCTTGTCTGCAGAACTTATGGATATCAAGAATATCGAGTGGGCCCAATTATGTATCTCTCTTTTTATAGAGGAGTAATTCCCATCTTAGAAAATTGAGGTAACACTCATTTAGAATTACCTAGTAACTACCTTTGTGTTCACCGAGTTTACAGTGTGACACATGATAACACTAAAGTAAAACCTCTAGAATATATTATCACGATAATCTCATGGTAAAAGGATGCACTGTAATATAACCGTGTTGTGATATGATTCTAAGGACAAATATGTCTTAGTGGAATCTCTCAACATATCAATCTACTTAGGGAATACCCACCCATATTTTTCTCTTCCAACAATATGATATTCATTGATGTTGAAAAAAACAATGTCCATGACCATGAAAACATAGTCATCAAACATCCAATGAATTAGTCGTAAAAGGAAAGACTAGGGTATGTTTCTATGCTCATGTTACTACACGTGAGCGTGAGTTTCCTCTGAATCTCATATTCAGGAACCACTTCAGTTATATCATAGTAATATGAATCATAACTATGAAACAAATATATGAATATTATTGCCTTTTGGGCATACATCCAATATTTAGGGTTTCTTCTAATTGGGCGAGAATGATCATCCCTCGCTTAGACCTGGATCTAATATCTCCCTCTCTCTCCATGTGTTGGGATCTCTCCACCTCAATATGAACCTGCGATGTCTAGTCCTTGATAGTGAAGCGATGTTGGACTTTGACGGACGTATGTGTGTGAGCTCTCAGAGGGGTAACACGTGATACCCTCACTTTGTTGGATCCAGAAGGTGGGATATGGGAATCGACAACAGTCCCACCGCTAGGCTTAGCCATGGGGCTCTTCATCAAGCTTCACCGACATCGTCATCGACACATCTTTAGCGCTTCATGTCGGTAACAAATCAGATATATCCTGGCCCTTACCTTCATAGTAGATCCTGAGTGTTATGTAGGACGAAATTTTTTAAATTCTGCTACATGACCGAATAGTGGTATCAGAGCGGTCTATGCGTAGGTACAGATACAATCTAGAGCACCAGTGTGTGCGGGTATTGCATAAGTTTGTGCAAGTATATTACAAAGCTCTATAATATTCAAAAAAAATTATGATTGCTTCCCAATAATTTATGTTGTTTTGTTTTCAACAACATAATGACATTTTTACGAACATATGGAAATCATAGGATGTTCGAGTTTCCCCTGACTATCTCTTCTAGTCTAAAGAAGTGCTTCAGTAGGTTTGGGTCTTGCTATAGTTGGATTCATGGATGGCACAATGGACGGGGCATGTGGATGGGATCAACACGGGGGGTCATGGTTATGAATAAGTTTAGATTAAGTCTCTAGAAGTTTTCGTAATGTCCGTTGTTCAATTACCCCGCAATGTCAATCTAGCATCATGAACAATCATGCCTAATTTTCTTCATAGGGAACCATAGATCCTACAACCATGTAAAAGTTGCAAACACAAGCATTAGATATGTCTAACTTGTTTTTGCAGGGCATGGTATGTGATGTGGTATAGTCCGTTATCATTCAAAGTTGTATGAAATGCTATCCACTATATTTATTTTGACCTACGAGTCAATATAAAGCATGATGGTTGGAAACCATGTGATGGCTATCTTTAGCATGCGTGCCCCATGCTTTCACTAAGTATCTTAGATTTAGGAGAAGGCAATGGATATGGTGATCGAATGTCGTACACCTCAACAACGATCTATGGAGAAAAGAAGGAGTTCTGAGCCCCAGAAGACGAAGAGGACTATACTACATCACTATTAAGCTGCCTGTAATGGTTAATAATTTTGTGCACCCTTTTTTATTGAGCAATAGTTGTGATTATTAGGGTGATTCCTCACTTGAAAATATCAGGGTGGTCGTGCTCTTCCAAACTATGCAACGTCAAACTGGTTCGAGATCACGTCCATCACCTCGATATAGGGATCGGCGTGTTCTTAGAACCTTATACGCGGTATGGATTGATCACTTGGTTATGAGGGTCAATACCATACAAGCAGAAACAGTAGTTGGTTGCCTTGACATTCAGGCATGAAAGTCATGAGTTCGGAGCACATACATCAAAACATGAACTAGAGTCACATGAGATGTGATTGGCCTGTTCACCTACCCTTTGGGATTATGATTAGCTGCATAGAAGGATACATCCTTCTGATCATAACCCGAATGTGGATCTCGAGTAACTGAATATTCACTATACGAAATATCAATTTCAGTGGGAGTGCACAATTGGTTAAATATTTGTAACCAAGTGCAATTAATCATGATAACAACTAGTGTAATTTTCATATATTGTTAGAGAGGTTGCATCTATTTCCCACCTACACATTTAGTTAGTCGATTGAGTTAGATATTTGGTTAAGAAAAACTTTACGAACTTGTTTCGTAATTAGAGGATTGCCCTAAAAAAATGTCAAGAAAAGGTCATACTACAATAGTTCGGTAGAATTGCTCAACGTATGTCAATGAATTCGATTCATGACATGCATCCATGTAATCCGAAGAGAATTGATTCCTATTAAACTTGTCTCCATAAGAATATCCCAATTGAAGCACCGTGAAGTTTTTAACATTTAGAAGTGTGACATACACTTGTTGTCACAAGGACGGGCGTGAATAGCATTATACACACATGCATGCAATTGAGAGATATATATATGTCTATTAGATAGACCAGGAGCTGAAAAGGTTATTTTTGATAGAAACAAGACATGAGATATCTAAAGAACTAGTTTTTATGCAATAGAAGCAAATATTAAATTTGGTGAAGAAAACGTATGTCTACTAAGCTTGGTACATACGAGGATTATAGACATTGGATGTCCCAGTCTCCCAAGAAACAGGGCACGAGTATCAATTTTGTTTTCTTTTCTGGTAAATGCTCCGGGAGCTTTGTCGTTATTAATGACTAAGGTAGAAGAAGGATTGTGAATGAATTTATTCATTACACTTTGGACTCTAGGAGAAAACTTATCATAACTTAATGATAAGTAAAGGGTTCAACTTAAGAAGACAAAAGTGTTATGATTGACACACTGATAAGGTATCCCAGTACAACTGGTGTAATTATTAATGTTGCGTGTTTCTTATCTTAGAGAGTAAACACCGAAACAGGGACTACTGAAATTTTATGGCACAAAGTCTGTTAAAACTAGCTTGGGCATAAATTATTGATGTTCAAAATTGCTAGTAAGTGTGGTTATTGGGTATAGTGATTTAATCACAGGAATACCAGATCAGTTGCTCTTATGTGCAAAATGATACAAGAATTACTATGTCTTAAAGAGGACTAGCAAAGGAAAAGGGAATAATGGGTCATGGAGTAAGATTACTACATTTACCATATTTTCCTTAGGGATTTATTGTGAGCATTGACACTTGTTGCCTCGCTAGGGGACATAAGCTTGAATTATGACCATGTGGATAGGATACAATGAATCCTGCATATAGACATCAATAATATTAAAGCGCGAAAAGATAAATGATTAGTAAAATAATTTTTATAACAAGATATATTCCTAGACTTTGCATGGAATTAAGTTACAAGGTTTAGCGAGCATCTAGAAAGTTGCGGAAGTATTCTACGACTTTGGTCACAAAGAACACCATGAGTTTATGGAGTGTCCAAGTGACATAGTCTAACCTTGTTCGATAGGATGGATTAAGGATGTTAAAATGCCATTACATCTTTCATAAGTCATGCTTTAGAGTCTAATGCTTTACAGTGAAATAAATCCATCTAAATTTAATTTGTGATGCAAAGTATTGTAGCGTTCCCACATTTAAATAATGCAAGAACACCTGTGTTGTTGTGCTAGTCCCTAGATCAATTGCTAGCACCACAGTACAAAATGAAATATCATGCAAATGCATCAAATTCTATTACATCGCATGATCCAGTCTTTACAAAATTAACATTACAACTTGCATAGTCTTAGAAGACTAGCAGGATACAAAGTATTACAGCGGAAAACATACTACAATATTGAGCCTCATCTTCTTCATGTTCCATAGGCAAAACATGTTGGTGGTAGACTCAAGATCCTAAACGAAATTCTCACTTGTCTTCAGATTTATCTGTAGGATGGGATATGCAGCCACAAGGGGTCAATACAATTTAATGTATTGGCAAGTAACACTATGATGGATATAAAATGTAAAGACTATATCTACATGAATATTTGGCTGAGCGGAGTTTTTGGCGAAGTTTGCATAAAGCAAGTTTTCTCCTACATTTTCATAAAACATTTTTTTATCATAAAGAGATCAGTGAACCATTTGAGACAAGATGGTACCATTGATAGAAACCAATGAACCATGAGTCATCTATAGAAGTGTCGACATATTCATAGGTACAACCATGTGAATGTTCCCCTACCATGCCATAGAAAAGAGCATTTTCATAGGTTCAACCACTAATGTGATCCCCTACCATGCTAGAGATAAGTGTATTTTCATAGGTACAACCACCAAAGTGATCCCCTACCATGCTGGAGTAATAAGCATTTTCAATGGTACAACCACCAAAGTGATCCCCTACCATGCTGGAGTAATAAGAATTTTCATAGGTACAACCACCAAAGTGATGCCCTACCATGCTGGAGAATAAGACTAAGCATACTCATAGGTTCAACCACTAATGTGGTCCCCTACCATGCTTTTCATGTGAACATTTTCATAGGTTCAACCATGTAAATGGTCCCCTACCATGCCACACTTACTTGTGAGTATCTACTACTCACCAAAAATATTTCATAAACCCCTTAGGGTAATCAATCAAAACATAGTTATACTTTCCAATCACATCAAATTCATCTACAAGCATATCTAAGCACTCAACTACCAAAATTAAAGGTTGCTTCACTATCAACGCAATAAGGATGGCTACACACTACTTGGGATAATAGCATAGCATAATATTTTACCAAAGATTTTCCTACCATGCATGCTACTCAAAATTCTAATGCATATAGGAAATAATAAGTAGTTTATGATGTGTCACTTTCCTTGTTGAAGTTGGTGTAGAGGTACACTCGCTTCACAACTAGATCGTTTCTCTTCGTACAATCTAAACAAATCAAACAAATAACAATAAACAAACCATTCACATACAAATAACAAAACATAACAATCAACAAACTTAGTCAATGTCCTTCCAAGCTATTTGGGTTAAGGCAAGACTAAGGTCTATCACAATAATTTAGTTTACTAAGGAAACTATTGTGATTAGGTTAAAGGTCTACCAAAAAGGACATTGGTTGGTCAATTTCAACGTTGGAACAATCCACTTAGGCAAAGGAATTGTTCTAAGGGTCAAATGGTTAGACAAAAACAAACTAGATATCAATCTACTTGAATAGGTGGTATGGTTGCTTCAAGACTTCAAATTGTTGGTATTCTTGAAGATCATCTTCAGGCGTCCCATGTAGCTTCCTCCTCAGTGTGGTGACTATATTGCTTTTTGTAGAACTTCATGGTTTTGTCTTAAGTGTTTAGAAGCAAACTAGGTTTACATAAATCTAGTAAGAGGTTTTGGCTACTAGGGTTTTCTTAAAAAGTTCACACTATGACTTATAAATTTTGGGAATGGTCTTGAGTTAAGGTCTGCCATCTTCTTCTCATTCTATTTCTTCAGTTGATGATGTAGTCTTGCTTGATGATGTAGAGGCTCTTCTCCATGGAGTCACTTGATCTTGATGTCTTCTTGAATCTTGACTTAGTCTTCAGCTCCATATAATACTAAGTGGTTTGTCTAACACATTTTGGGTGTTGGTCTTGATCAAGGTGATCGCACCATAGTCATACTAAAAGGGATTTTTACCAAAACTACTCAATTCTCTAAGTGACTAACACTATGGAGGAAAATGGCCAAAATTACATGGAAATGGTTCAAGGGTGCCTAAATGGTTTAGTTACTAATGCCTCTGGTCCAAGATTACCATATGGAGCAATTTGGCCTAAGGAACCAATTTCAAATTATTTATGGAATTAAACCTAAGTAAAAAATACGCAAATGGCCAACTTAAATCTAAAATAAATCTAAACTTGTCCAAAAATTATTTTGGGCATGGGGTTCTGTTAGGAACATCTTAAGGTTTCCAAATATATTTTATTCGCAATTTTTGGATTTGTAGAATTTGAATTATGTCAAAATTCATCCAAATGGCTCATTTGAATTTGGACAAATTTTAAATATTCAAACTTGAATTTGGACCGTGCTAAAAGTTTCTAAATATCAAGGGCTTTTCAAAAAGTTCAAGTTTGCTAAACTTTGCTAAATGGTTAAAAATTTACAAGCTTTCTAAGTTGCAGGGACTTTTCTGCAAAACTGCCATTTGTTTTTATCCCGGAATAAAAATCCAGAAAAGTGTTGGGCTGCTATGTACTGCACTCGGCGACGGATAACAACGGGTCTTACGCTGGCTATGTACTGCACTGAACGACGGATAAGTTACGGAGTGCGCTGCCGACTTGGTACTTTTCTATTGGCTGATACCCCTTTAGTTAATTGATCTATTTTTGACCCTACGGTGTAGGTCTAATGGTTGAGATTGGATCTGAGAGGGAACTCACCGATGGAGACGCAAATGGTCCCCGAAGATGGTGTCGCGGCGCAGTTGATGCACCGGAGAGGACGGCGGTGGCGCTTTGGTGCATCTCCGGGCTCGTAGAGATGACGTAAAGTACTATTGCGACACGACGAGTGCGATGAGCACGGTGGTGGTGACCCTCGCTTCCGGGAACAACGACGAGGTGCAGACAAAGATTATGGACACTCCGGTGATCCTCGGATGTCAATGGCGGCGACGAACTACTGCGCACAAAAATAAAAGAAGGGCACGAGAGGGTACGCCACAGCGAGGGGATCTCTGGGGCCAGAGAGGGGCGGTGGGGACGTACTACCCCGACGGAAATCGGGAAAACACGGCCGCAGGGTCGGAGAACTCCGGCGAGCCAATACTCTTTATTGGTGGCAATAGGAAGGGAGAGACCAGAGGGGAAACAACGCGAAGGGGAAGGTCTATAAGGGGCCGGGGTTGAATATGTGATTAAACGCCTTAATCGCGCGCAGTCAATGCGAGTAATTTCGGGTGTTCTTCGGTTACCAAGGTTGAAGGCGAGGTGACGTCATTGATGACGTCATCCCTCTTTTTTCTATTTCCTTAATATCTCTTGTTGTATTAATCGAATTGGCCCTAAATAAAATTTTAAATTCATATAAAAACAATGTCTTTCCAATAAGATCAATTTGGTGATGTTTCCCTCCCTTTTGAATTTTTCAATTTTGAAAATTTGAAAAAATCATTAATAGCCCTTAATATTATTTTAAATATAAAAACATCAAATAATTTGAATTCGGGTTTTATAAAATTTCAGAGACATTCTATAAGTCAAATAATATTTTTGAAAGTCATTTCCATACAATTTCATATTTTATAATTTTTAGAATATGAGGGATTTACTTATAGCAACTTATTGCAGTTTTTAAAATAGAAAGTCAAATAAATGGTATTGTGGCTAAATAATATTTTTTGAGAGTTACCATCATTTGAAAATTTTGTTTCCCAAAGTGTGTAATTCACTTTCCTATCTAAATAATTTATTGGAAAACATTTTATGGCTTAATACCTGATAGTAGTGGAAAATGTTTATAATTGAATTTGGCTTCTAAAATGATTCTAAATAACTAAAAGTTGACAAATGAAATATTATTGTTAGTTAGAAGTTTAAACCACGAGTTGAAAAAAAACATATAATTAAGAAAACCATTTTATAATCTTAGGTTGGTTAAACATTTTGTAGTCACTTAACTATTTTCAATCAATATTTAAAGATGGTGAAAACATTCTTGGGGTTTGTAATCCTCAAGTTTGTAATGTTACAAAAACAATTCAAAGTAATAATTGAAATGAAAACCTTTTATGAAGTATGGTTTGTTAAAGAGAAATAATATCCATGAATAGAAGAAACTTATTTTGGATAAGTTTTTGGGTTTAGGAAAGCAGAGGCATATTAGGACTTTTAATTCCAATAACATTAGAATAACAATAATATTTTTTTGTGTGTGTTGAGTTTTATTTATTTTTGGTGGCTTTCTTTAATCAAGAAAACAAAAGTTTTAATTTTTAGTGATTTTTTTTTACTTTCTGAAAAATCAGGGATGTTACAAGTATTTACAGGAAATCAAAAAATGAATGATTGCTTCTATAATGGTTATCCCAAGAATATGGAATTCTTCTCATCACCAAGGACAAAGCTTTTGTCAGGGGTGTTATGGAGAAATTACTTCTTCAAAAAGTCAGTGGGAGGACAATACAATTTGACGAGATTATATCTTTGTAATCATATGAGAGTGGCACAGAACCAAAATTAATTTTGGTGGTTGCCATCATGAATGATGCGGAAGTGTTTACATGTGATGTAAAACTTCTATCAAGCTTAGTAACTGAACTGAGTAAATAATAATATCATTGTTCCACAATAATGATAATATGATCTAAGAGAAGCAGTGATGGACCTTAACTCCAAAGATATGGCTATACGCCATGAAATCTAGATGGATTCCATAAAAAAAAGTCAAGTTTGGAACTTGGCATCGGGTTTTTTTGTGCTCTCTAACAGGGGCATAGAGTCTACCTTTTGTTAATGGATATGTAAACAAAAATGGATGGAAACATCCACGAGCTTGACTTGTTTACATGTTCAAGGAAATTACTACTATGAGATTTAATCTCCCGTAGCATGGGTCTTAAGTTTACACGGATTATTCTAGCAAGCACTGCATAACTTTTCTACAAGATATTGCGAGTATTCAATCAAGAATATGCTATAAGAGAACGCAAGTTTTAGCTATTCATTCATGGAACTAAAAAGAATACATTAAGGAGTTGGGATCTTCACCTAGATGAAATTATCAAAGTGTTTGACATCATCAAGAACAGTGAAGAAGCTTGAGGACTCAAGAAAGTAAGTGGGAGCGCTAAAGAATATTTGTAGCATCCCAACTTTTAATAAAGATGGAATACCTGTGTTATTGTGCTAGTCCCTGGATCAATTGCTAGCAGCACAGTACAAAATGAAATATCATGCAAATGCATCAAATTCTATTACATCGCATGATCCAGTCTTTACAAAATAGTATTACAACTTGCATAGTCTTAGAAGACTAGCAGAAAACAAAGTAATACAGCGGAAAACGTAGTACAACATTGAGCCCATCTTCTTCATGTGCCACAGGCAAAACATGCTGGCGATAGTCTCGAGATCCTAAACGAAATCCTCACTCGTCTTTAGAAACATCTGCAATATGGAATATGCAGCCACAAGGGAGTCAATACAATTTAATGTATTGGCAAGTAACACTATGGTGGATATAAATGGCAAGACTAATACTACATGCTTATTTGGCTGAGTGGAGTTTAGGCTAAATTTGCATAAAGCTAGTTTTATCCTATCTTTTATCATAAAACAATTTAATCTATAACAGGTATCACTGATAGAAACCAGTGAACCTTAACTAAATTAAGGAGTATCCCTGATAGAAATCAGGGTAAACTCCTACCCTTGTTCACCCATCAAAATTTTATTATGAAGTTGGCATGATGAGATTCTTCCGTCATTCCTTGCCCAGCTGCTCAAATTGTCCATGACCGGGGACACGGCTAAGATCTTAGTTTGTTGACTCTGCAGAGTTTGTGCACTTTCACCTTTAGACTCAAATCAGCCCAAACATCCTATACACCCTGAGTGCATTAAGGAAAGGAGAAGATCGAGACGAGATCTTTCAGAAGAAATTCCACCACCATCAGGCTTGACCCGTTCCAACCTATACCCCCTACATCTGCTGGTCAAGCACTGGTGAGTTCATTCAACTTAGTTGATCAAGACAGAGCCCATATGACTAAAGGCTGCACGGGAAGCTACTAAACTTAGAAGGACATATTAATCTCTTTGTTCCTGGGTGGCCATCCTCAAGTGACAACCTCAAGTGGAATAACCCTTAGATAAGGGCCCTGAGGCAACACTCAACATAAACCAGTCTTACCACTTCCACCCAGGTGTTTCATTAAACTTAGTAGTTTTATCCTCAACATCTAAATAAAACATTTGAAGATCATAGCAATTCTACTAAGTTCAATGTCTTATATACTAGAAGGATATAAAAGGATGGCTACACACTACTTGGGATATTAGCATAGCATAATACTTAGATAAATTTCCTACCATGCATACTACTCAAATCTCTAGTAATGCATAATAAAAATAATAGGTAGTTGATGGTGTGTTACTTGCCTTGTTGAAGTTGGTGAAGAAATCACACTCTCTTCACAAAAGATCGTTGCTCTCCGTACAATCTATACATTGAAAACACAATAACAGAATAAACAAACATTCTAGCAATCATACAAACAATTGAAGAAACATACAAGGTAGCAACCATAGCAAAAGGGTTTATGATTATCTCTTATGGCCAGAGATGGTTAAAGCTGGAGTTTGGAAAGATTCATGCTATGTTGGATTCATAAGTAAGTTCCTAGAAAACACTTGGGTGGGACTATGTTGGTTTTGAAGAGATCAAACTTTATTAAAACCATACTTGTTGAGGAAGTTCCAAGAGTTCACCAAGGTGATCTCACTATCTCAACTAAGGTAACACATAACAATGTGTAACACTTAGTCATTTTCATCAAAACAGTTGAGTGATCTAAGTTAGTCCTTCCATCTTGGTTTAGGGTAGGTCTAGGTTCAACTAACTTCATAACAAAGGAGATAACAAGTTAAAGTCTTGGGCTTTTCCATTTGGGTCAAGGGTTGAACAAAACAACTTAATTATCTTCATAGTGTGGATTGCTCCAAGTCTTCACATGCTTGTCTTCTTGAAGATCATCTTCATGCTTCTATTGTAGTCTTGTTCCTTGGATGTATTATTCTCTTGATATTGATAAATTCTTCATGGCTTTCACTTCACTAATTGGTTTGGTTATGGGATGGACACAAATACCACTAAGTCAATTGGAAAGAATATAAGAAGAAAGATAGAAAGAGAGAGGGAGATGTTTTGTTCTGAATTTCTTCACACTTGTAGTTCTTGAGTTTCTTCTAGTTGCTGTGGAGTCTAAGTCTTCTCTTCAAAACTTCTCCATTGATCTTCCTTGTAGCTCTTCATGTTGCCACCAAGTTGAAGATGGAGTTTCTTCTTATGATTGAGTCTTGTCTTCCATTTTGCTAACTTGATGGATTCTTGAAGCAAGAATAGGGGAATGGAGAAGTAGATAGAAAACTATGGTACTAGTGTCTGAGGTTAACTAATATGGTTTACATATACTAGGGACTTGGTCTTGGCTCTAAAAATGTCCACAACAAACAATGGTAGAAAGAATACAAACAAAATCTAAGGCATGATAAACTAGTGGTTCACTATGATGGATTTTTGGTCCAAAACATATGGTCATGGTCCAATGGTGTCCAAAAATGGTTCGGCAAGGTTGTTTCTGGTTCAAGGTTACCAACTGGAACAATTTTGCTTAAGGGAACATATTCTAATTATTTATAGAATTAATTCTATGCCAAAAATACTTAAATATACTACTTAATTCTAATTTCTAAACTAACTTGTTCAAAAGTTATTTTGGAACAGAGTATATGAAAGTACATATCCTAATGTTTCCAAATATATTTTATTTGTAATTTTTGGATTTGTAGAATTTGAATTATGCCAAAATTCATCAAACAAGCATATTTGAATTTGAACAAATTTAAATGGTCAATTTTAAATTTGGCCAGTGCAAAAAGTTTCTATATGTTGTGCTAATTCATAAAAGTCCAAGTTTGCTAAATTTGGGCATGTGGATCAAAAGTTATGATGATTCTAGTTTCTAGGGGCTTTTCTGCAAAATTGATATTCTGTTTTTATTCGGGAATAAATCCGAGAGATAGCTGGGCTCAGATTCGCTAAATGATGCGCAGGGCGACGGATAACAGATGGGCTTGGGCCGTCTATGTGCTACACTGAGCGGTGGATAAGGAACTTAACGCGCGCTGACTGGGCGAACAGGTGGCGCTACGCTACTGGCCCGTACCAGTTCGTTAAGTGAAACCATCCTAGCCTTTGGATCTACATCTAACGGCGAGGGAGGGCTAGGGTTTACCTGGCGGCGCGGGAGGTCGCCGGAAATGGTGAGCGCGGCGGCGGGGTGCTTGGAAAAAGACGGGGCGGTTTCTCCGGTGATTCTAGAGCTCGTAGAAGACCACGGGAGGTGCGGGGGAACACAGCGAGGACGATGGAGAGGATGGTGCATGCTCGCGAACCTCCAGTCGATGGCGCGATGCAGACAAATCTTCCCGGGCGCCGGCGATGCTCCGGTGAGCACGGTGCAAGCTCCTAGCTGCACAAAAAGCCAAGGAAAAACCTCAGATGGATGCGCGGGTACAAGGGAAAGATAATGGGGCGAAAAGGAGGCGGGGGTGACAGCTATCGTGGCCGGAGATGGAGGAATACGACAGTGGCAGTGCACGTCTCCGGCGAGGGATTCCTTGAGCCTCGGGGCACCAAATCGAGGGAAGAGGGAGGCGAAATGGAGATAGAGTGCTGGGCTTTAACAGAGATGAAACGGGAGGGATTAAGACGGCTGCAAATGCCCGCAATCAAGAGCTCAATCAAAGGGGCCGAAACGGGCGAAATTTCAGTTTCTGAGGTTGATGACGATGACGTCATCGCTGACCTCATTTTCCTTTTTCTTTTCTTTTTATTTCTTGTTTTTAATATCTTTCAATATACAAGTCCAAAAGACCTCAAACCAATTGCAAATTCTTTGTAAAAATAGTATATTTCACTTAGAAACATTTTTGTAAACTTTTCAACATGTTTTTATTTTTGAATTTGGAATATTGAATAATTCCCTAATAGTTTATTAAAGTGGTTTTTAATTTAGAAAATTAACAAATATAAATATTTGTCAAATAAAATTTCAGTAGCTTTATGATGATCAAATATTACTTTCCAAAACCATTTCAAAGTGTTTTCATCTCTTTTATGTTTTGAAAATATAATTAATTCACTAATAGTACTTAATACAATTTTTAAAATAGAAAAATAATAAAATGAGGTTTTTGATTAAATAAAATTTTAGAGACATTATACATGTCAAATACTATTTTTGGAAGTCATTTTTAAACCATTTTCATATTTTATAATTTTAGGATATGAAGGATTTACTAATAGTAACTTAATGCCTTTAAAAAAATAGAAAATGAATTAAATACAAAAGTGGCTTAATAAAATTTGGAAAAATCCCACAAGTCATAATATTGTTTTCTAAGTCTTATTTTATGTTATTTACAAAGGAAATCATTTTATATTCACTCCTTTATGTTTATAATCTTGGAATAACAACTAAATGTTATTATTAAAATATTATATTCTCATCAAATATTTTTGAGGCTTAGAACTTTATTAAGGGTTATAAATCTTTGATTGTTGTTGCCATAAAATAATTTCAAGGTAATATTTGAATTGAAAACATTTTATGTAATAAAGTTTGCTAAAGACAAAATGGTTTTCTCTATCTAATGAAAATTCATTTTGAGAGGGTTTTAGGGTTTATGGAATAGAGGTATAATGGTTTTCAATATGTATTGTTTTCTTTTGTTTCTTGCATCTCATTTGGTTTTTGGTGACTTACTAAACATGAAAACAAAAAGTTTCAATTTTTAGTGATTTTTGCACTTTCCAAAAATCAGGGATGTTACAATATTTCTAATACTTTATGTGAACAACATATTGTTAGTTGGAAATATTGTTCACATAGTAAAAGGTTTCATTGAAATTATATTTTGATGAAAGAAATAAACAAAATACAATATAACTATTTCACATTGAAAGTGGAAAGGTGATAAATGTTTGGGTGGAAAGCTCATGATAGATTTTTCCTACATAGGACATATTGTGGTTCTCGTTTTCCATTACTTGTTTATGTTGGATCAAACATGTTAAAATTATAGTGCTGGATTGTTGAAAAGAACAATTAGCATCGTGGTGCAAACCAAGGAAAGGATTTATTTTGAAATCTAATACTTATACCAAGCATGTTTATTCATGATGAATAGAAAAAGATACATATGATAGGCGATACTTATGAATTATTAGTTCAGTCATGAACACCATAATATGTACAAAAACCGGATATGTTATGTTCTAAGTGTTATGAACATAAACCAAAGATGATCATGTTGATGATCAAGGATAAGATAACCTTATGAGAATATAAGGTACACTTCATAGTTGTGATAAATGCAAAAACAAATTAGCGTAAATTATTATGCTAATTAAGGTTTTGTTGCATAATCACAAAAACCAATCAACTTAGTGTTAATAAGGTGGCATAGTGATATGGAAGAAATTCCATGATTAAACTTGGAGGAAAAATTCTGAAGTTTAACACTATTATAGGATCCATAACAATAGCGGTAAGATGAGATACACTTTGGAAATGTGAATATTAAATGATTTGATATAAATTCTTCACAAAATTTGATAGGATACTTTAATAAAGAAATATCAATGTTGTGAACAACAGTTTGTTTTCTTAGTTAAAGCACAAAAACATTTAATAACACAAGGATCATTACAGATCAAAGAGAGAAGTGATTCTCCAAGATATGAAAATACACATAGACCTGAAGTATCAGATCCAAGGATGGAGTATACACCACAATCAACACGACAATGTCATTGGGTGCTGAGCTAAGAAACCAGATTATTGTTTCTTGTGCAAGTGGGAGATTGTTGCATGTATGCCCAAGAGACAATAAAATATATCAATTTCATGATTAATGTATTACGTTTCTATGCAATAACTGCTATGGTCACTGAATATGATATTCATAGGGAAACCCTTACGCCCGTGTAGAAACATAAACACAGTGTTATAACCCTTTGTCATGTCTCACAGACAAACTCGTTAATATTATATGACCATGTTTTTCTGGTCATGGACATTTGTTATGTCAATATTAATGGGATCACCATGTTGTTTCAACATTGTGGCTGGGTAGATCCAAGTAATTGGGATACTAAAAGATTAGTTTTGCTAAATAATATCGTCACAAGAAGGTTATTTTGTTTGGTTCCTTAGACCATGAGAATATACGATGATGTTCATCGTAAAGATCATTTTAGCATAGTCAAGATAAACTGGGTGATAAAAAAGGCTAATGTTGGGTAGTCTCAAAAGTATTATTATCATCGTGATAGTTCAATACTCGGAATTACTCCTATGGATAATAGAAAGATACATCCAAGATCCACTCGGTGAAATAGTATGGGTAAATAAGTCTGCAAAAACAAACACATGACACTAAACATGGTGATACTATAACACGGTAACAAGTAAAATGAATCATACCGGACATCGAGAATAATGTGATATGGTGATTAAAGAGTGTAATCATGATCTTATCATTCATCTTGTCTCGAGGTATTGATTGGTATCACGAAGTAATAGGAACTTACTTAACAACCAACAGGTTGAGTAGTTTTCTTCGTATAACTTGTATGAATCAATATTGGATGTCCATGGTCCCGATATTGATTATTGATTAGGAAAATGGTTTTCCAAATCATTAATACTAGTTATCGAACCTGTAGAGTTCACACACTTAAGGCGTCAAAGTCTGTTTTTTTTTTCATTGGTTGGTCCGGAGGAGAGTGGGTATCACTCGGGTAATTCCGACGTGATAGAAGTAATATTTAAGAGAGATTACGAAGGAAATGGGATGTCCAAAAATGCTAGAATTATGTTTCTTACATCAATAAGTAATAGTCGATGTTGTTATGATATCACAAAAACAAGTCAAATGTTTATCGGAGTCGTTTCAGAGAGAGAAATACTTTGTACGCTTTACGGATTAAGTGCAAGGGGCAAGAGATGTCCTGGAGATGTTATAATATATTTATAACATTTTTTAGTTAGATTCGATGATTTTATCTATAGGGATTATATGGTTCAGGAAGAGTTTCGAGCAGAAACCGATAGGGGTGGAGAGTGCCGGAGGGGGGCAGAACCGCCTCCATGCCCACGCCATTAATTTGGGGGCTGGAAAGTGAGCCCTAGGGCTTCCACACATGGCGCATAAGCCCTCCCATAAATATTCCATGTTTGGTTTGAAGAGAAAAAGGAAAAACCAAAAGGGGAAAAAGAGAAAAAGGAAAGGGAAAGAGGGGGGAGTTGGAATCAACCTAGGGGGATTGGTGCGGCCAGCCCTAGGCTACCAAACCGACTTACCCCCAAGGTAAGCCCCCTCCCCCCGTGTCCACATATATAATCCCACCCCTCTCTTTGGAAAACATCCAATTGGATTTCAGGCTTCTCTCTCTCTCTCGGAATTAGAGAATTAAATTAGAGACCCTCTAATTGAATTAGAGCCTCTAATTAGAACCTCTCTTATTGGATTAGAGTCTTTAATTAGAACGTCTATAATTGGATTAGAGCTTCTGATTAGATACCCTCTAATTGGTTTAGGGATTCTTCTAATTGGGAGAGGATGATCATATCTCGATTAGACCTAGCTCTAATCTCTCTCCCTCTCTCTCCCATGTGTTGGGATCTCTCCACCTCAATGTGAACCTATGATGCCTAGTCTTGGACGGCGAAGAGCTGCAGGACTTTGACGGACATATCTGTGTGACCTCTCATAGGGGTAACCCTTGATACCCTCACTCTGCAGGATCCAAAAGGTCGGATACGGAGAATCGGCAACAGTCCCACCGTTAGGATTAGCCGTGGGACTCTTCATTAGACTTCACCGACATCGTCATCGACACATCTTCAACGCTTCTGTCGGTAACGAATCAAATCTATCCTGTCTCATACCTTCATAGTAGCTCCCGTGTGTTATGTAGGACGGAAATTTTAAATCTGCTATGTGACCCAATAATTATGGGCCACCCTCCGTGCTCGACGACATTTTTGGGGGAGAAGTGAGAGAATGGTCGGTGTTCTTTGAGGAGGAGCGAGGGCCCTTTTATTTTAGGGTACTGAAGGCAGGCGAGAGAGAGAGAGAGAGCATTGTTGAATTCACCAAAGAAAGAGGCCACTGTTGGAATTAAAAAAAATCCACACTTGGGGCCCACACCGCGTGACTCAGTAGCGAGACCACACTCAGAGTCGCAGTACCGGTCAAACGAGTTGACTTGATGGAAACACTCCATTCGGCTG